>PVKS010042677.1:0-15300 GCA_004027875.1 Aplodontia rufa | reverse complement strand
TTTTGATGAATTCTTTAGGGTTCTAATTTATAATACAATGCCATCCACAAAGAGCAATAATTTCTTGTCTTCCTTTACATTACTTTTTTGTCTTATTTTTTTCCCTGATTGCTCTAGCTCAGATTTCCAACACTATGATTAATAAAGAACAGTGGAAATCCTTGCCCCTTCTTCCAGGTCTGAGAAGAAAAGCTCTTCAATTTTTCACTATTGAATAAAATGCTACCTGTGGGATTCTCATGTATAGCAATTTTACATTGAGGTAAATTCCTTTTATACATAATTTGGTGAAAGTTTTCATCATGAAATGATGCTGAATTTTGTCAGAGACATTTTGTAAGTCTAACGAGATGATCAAATTTTTTTCTCCTTTTATTTTGTTGAAGTAATACGTCACATTTATTGATCTCTGTTTATTGAACCATCCTTGGATTCTAGGGATAAATCCCACTTAATAAGAGTGAATGATCAAATACTGTTACATTTATTTGATAGTAATATTTGAAGATTTTTGCAAGTATATTCATTAAAGATAATCCTCTAAATTTTATTTTTTACAATGTTCTTTTCTAGCCTTATAAAAAGAGTTCACATGTGTTTCCTCTGCTTTGATCTTCTTAGAAGAGTGTACGAAGAAATGATATTAATTTTCTTTTAAACACTTAGTAGAATTTGTCATAAAGTCATCAGGTCCTGGGTTTTTCTTTGATGGGAGACATTTTATTCCTGAATCTCATTACTCATCATTGATTTATTCAGATTTTCTATTTCTTCATCATTCATTCAGTCTTGATAGATTGAATATGTTAGAAATTTGGTCCTTTTTTTTCTAGTTTACCCAATTTGTTGGTGTATGTTCAAGGTAGAAGAAACAAATACTGAGGGAAAGAAACAACAGAATATATACTCTTTTCTTCCTTATTTTTAATGGTGCATTATAGTTGTACATAATGATGGGGATTTGCTGTCACATATTCATAGATGCACACAATAGAGCAATAAAATTTGATCAATACCCACCCCGCACCCCTATCTCCCTCCTCTCATTCCTCAGATCCCTTGCTTCTCTTTCTAAGTTCTATATTTTTTCCTAAAATATCCAAGTGCAGTGGCATAATTCTTATACCTATGAAGAGCTTTTTTTATATATATGATGATAGTATATACAGTGACATACTTATAAATGCTTGAAGAGTACCTTGCTGTTACTCAGTTCCAATATTTCTCCTTCTTCCTTCCTATCACCCTTTGTTATTTTTAAATATAATTGATAAAAGGATTAAACATTTTTAAAAGGCATGCATGATAGCTTATTCAAATATCTTATGCAGTGTCTTGCAGCTGTGTCTCATAAATATTGACATATTGCATTTTTCTTACAATTCACTTGTCACTATTTTTCTGCTCCTTTTTTAATTTTATTAAGGAGTTGAGTTGTCAAAGAATCTTAAACAAATGTGAAGAGACAATATTATATGAATTTGGTCTTGTATCATAGTTTCCCCCATAGTTCCCACTCCCCCTCTTTATTTTTCTATATTACAACCCCATGAGAGATATAAATGTGTATACACACACACACACACACACACACACACACACAATTGTAAATTTTCCAGAATTAAATGATGGTATAAGTATCATTTGACTTCTCAGAGGGTTGATGCATAAGCTACATTGTGGATTGTCTCCCTATATCCCTCTTTATCCTCCCCATCTCTCACACTCCCACTTCTCCCTTCCTCCCTCCCCCACCTATATGTATATGGTTTCCCTAAATTATGTGTTGGTATGCTTTTGGTTAGTCTAATACATAAATTTGACTAACTTTCCCCCCAAACTGGGTTTTGTTCCAGCCTCCACAAATGAGGGAAAACACAGAATATGTACTCTTAACACAAAGTGCCATGGTTATAAGTATATCTAGGGAGATCTAAGGAGATCAAGAATGATGTGAGGCTTTACACACCACCAGGGAGGCAGGCTGCTGTGCTACAGGCAGGGCACAACTGATGCCTGTTACCATAACAGTTACCAACTCCTGTCCATCTCACTGAAGTGCCTTAGGTCTTATGATTGATGCTTATATTTAAGTTTCATTTTCTATTTATATTTATAATTAAGTTTCATTTTCTACATATTTCTTGTATGATTCTTATTTTTTATGTTTTTTGCTCATCTATAGAGATATCAGTCTACAGAATTACATTGACTTTCACTCGTGGACCATGTACATACCTTGTTATACACACATATAGTAATATATATATATGTAAGTGTTTTTTAATAAAGTTACATACAGATATGTATATATAACTATGTACCACTACATATCAATATTACATATATTTATGGCATATACAATCATAAATGTATACTTTGTTATGTATGTGCATCATGTTATTCATTTGCATATTTTTATAAATATTCAGAAACATGTGCATGTATATGTACATATATAATTTTTTATTCCTGGCCAAATCCTGAATTCACTTTTGCTAAGGCCATTCATTCATCACTTATCTAGGATATGATGAAAACAAGAACCAAAAGTAAAGATGTCAAAACCATAAATAATGTCAAGAATATTGCAGTTACCAAATATAATTGCTTCTTGTTGTTTATTACAGTTGTTATGTTCTATAACTATTATAATAATTCAAAAATACTGAATTTTTACAATAATTCCAAGCAATACCCAAGCATTGTTTCCAGTTGGGAATACAGAGAGAGATTTATATATGAACTTTCATCTTTTCTTGGATAGTGATATGCAATATCTCTTGTGATACTGGGCAATAGCAGTGAGCCACAGCCCCAGTTAGCCACATGATCACAAAGGAAAACACACTGAACTCCACAGAGTAATGTGTTGCAGCTATGATGTTTGGGAATTTATATGCAGTAAATACATATTTCAGAAGATGAATTTATCAGGACAATCCCTCATCAGTAGAGTAATCTTGGGTTAAAGTCCTCTGTTTAAGGTCCAGTATGTTCAATGACTAATCTGTACATGACCTTGTCTTATGTGTTCTTGTGTTCTGTTTCAAGCCACCTTGTGTAAAGTTTACACACACACATATATGTGTGTGTGTTTGTGTGTATGTATATATATATATACACACATATCTATATATATGCATATGGTTTTTAAAACCAGTGTTTTAAAACTGTTCCTACAATCAGTCATCATAATATTATCCTTACTACCATCTGGAAAATCCATTGATATTTTCTATTTTCAACAGCCTTTGCTTGTAATTTCTGAATGTAGTAGAAACCTTCAAAAATATTATACATTCTTGGCCCCTTCAGTTCATATATTATGAAGATAAATGGTAAATTTGACCAGAAAGAATATTGAAACCAGAAGGTCTCTTAAACATAGTAATTTTTCCATAGTGATATGAGGTTTCTTAGGACAGAGTTCCAGATCCTCAATCTCATGACTGGATTTCTGACTGTTCTCCTGATCCTAAGAACAGTTATTTTTAGTTAGTTAGTGCTCCATTGTATTTCAGGGCAGTATCCAATTGCTGCTGTCACATTATTCAGTGATTGAATTTATAGCACAGAGAACCTTCTTGCCATTGCAGTTATTATTGGCAGAGCTCATGGAACGTTCACTACAGTTTAATGTCCACCATTAGGAAATCTTCATTAATGTGTCTAGGATCCTCAATTCTTAGCATTGCATACTTTGATAGAGACTACTGTAAGTACTGAAAACCAAGTTTTAATTACTCAGCTAAATCTGTATTTTCACCCCGTGCAGCACCCTCATCTCTGAGTACTCATCTCCTGAATTGGAGTTTCAGGTTTTGCCTAAGATAGAAAACAAAGAATTCCATAGAATGTTTAAAACTTTTGAATCTATTCTGTTGTTCCCAATAATGAAAGTCCATTCATGTTGATTTTTCTATCTTTGGGATCAATGACGATTATATAGCATATGGGTTTTGTAAAATATGTAACCCTTTAAAGTTCAACAAATTTTTCCCCAGTCTTCCTATAATCACCTCTTTATGATAATCCTCTTTATGCGTGCCTATCTCACTGTGCTTTAAAATTTTGTTTTGATCCCATATGATCTAGGGTATTCATTAGTCTAACTTTCTGATCATTTTTGCCTTTCACAGCATGAATACTGCCTGAGCCACGTTTCTTAATATCCCCAATGAGCTGGACATTTCCTTGTGGCTTTGCTTTCCTTAGCCTCTTCAACTATTTATTACTTCCTTTAAAATCATTTTCTATAACTGCACTAAATCTACTACCAACAGCTCAGTTCTAAATGTGTGCTTCAACCAGTCATCAGAGTTTTACTAGTAGTATCCTATCTTGATCATTTATTGATGCATTCCTAACGAAATTTGCTGAGTCTTACTAGCACTTTTATTTGTGAGATTAACTACTGTGTTCGTAGGATCAACAGCGTAATGACTCTTTCACTTCTTCATTGTTGTACTTCATCTTGAATCTCACATTGACTGCTCAAATCTTGCTACTTTGCATTTATCAATAATCGTACACCAAGTGCACCCACTTGACTACTACAATCTATAAACAGTTGCTACTTTGTTGTTGTGGAGTGAACTTTCCAAATCACTTATTGAAAAACACTTAGTGTAACCTCATGCTGTCTTGAATTTCAGGCACCGATACTTCTTTTGTGCTTTTTCCCTATTTAAAAAGGAAGCACATTGGAGAACAAAAATATTGCTTGAGAAGAGCTCCTATTTTTATCAAGTAATATCTCCACTTTCTGACAAATTTATGATTTTTATTAGACCACTACAAGATATACAGTCCATGGCTCTAGAAGCATTTCTTTCAGATTTTGAAATATTTGGGAACAGAAAATAAAAAATTGTTTGGGAGAAGAAATCTTACTAAGGTTATATATGCAAAGGCAGTTGAGATCATACACCCGAAAGTCACAATCCTGAATAGTGATAATCCCAAATGTTGAAATCCTGAAATTCCAATTCCTAAAGTCCAAAATCAATAATACATAGTCACAAAACATTAAAATCCCTAATGTTGAAATTCTAATAGTCCAAATCCTAGAAGCTAAAATCCTGAAAGCTGCCATTCCTTTTGGTAAAATAAAAAACCAAACCAAACCAAACCAAAACAAAACAAAAGGCAAAAATCAAACTATATAAAAAAGGAAGAGGGCTAAATTCTAGGGAATGCATTAGTGCCTTTTCAATTCAAAACAAGATAATTCTATCATGTTGGGTTGAATAAATACCTACATACATGGTAAAAAAAGCATTATTATTCAATTTTATCCTACTTCTGCCCCTTGCTTATCTTCCCCCAAAAAAGGTATTTATCAGAATAAAAAAATTCATCAAGGTTAGCAACCTTATGAACCAAAAGTACTTGGTAATATAAAGGTTCCTACAATCTTACAAAACACATTAAGTGGTAAATTATTATATAGTAGGGATTTGACTTCCAAAGAAGATATACATATTTATCATTAAATCTAACCCAGAAAGCTAGCGGATGCTTTACTTTAACCAATGAATGGCACTTTCAAACTATCCAAATATGTTTTAAAAATTATATACAGTCCCTGCCTCTGTTGGATCCCAAAATTCTGGAACTTATCTATGTATTCTGGAACTTATCTGTTTATTGATAACTCAAAAAAGTGAGGTACTTTACAACTGTTTATTTGAAAATTTAATTGACTATGGAGAAGATTTATTATTCAAATCTTCAAATAATAAAGACAGATTTGAAATTAGATGCAATCAAGGTTTCTAAAAGTGAACTTAAAAATATTGCCAGTAAAGTTGTTGTTGTTGTTTTTCCTTTCAGTCCAGTGTTTTTGAGAGAGAATACAGATGAGTGAGCTGGCCCCACAACATGGTATCAACATAAACATCTGTTTAAAAGGCATCATTTGTCCACACTGGCATTCCTTCTAACTGATGGAATTCTAGCACCTTCTAATGAGGTATGGCCACATTTTCCTGAAGATGACAATGAAGTCACTGATTGTTTCAAAAATAAATTATGTGGGGTAGGATGAGAAGATAAGTGTTGTTTACATCAGATTTGTGGTATGTGTATGAGCACATGTGGAATGGATGAGCATATGCTCCAAGCAGCATAAACGCATAGCACTGAAGATGGGAAAATTTAATAGGGAATTCTCATATTGGTATACATGGAACAGCACCATACAGAAAATGAATGTGAACATATTCGCCTAGTAGAATAGTTCTTTCAAAGTAACTGTTCATTTTGATACAGGACTCAAAATGTTTTATAATTGTGAAATTTGTCCAGTTTAGATAGATTATTTCCTTACAAAGTCCATAATCTTTCCGTGCAATTCACTTATGCTGAATTTTATTTTAGCCCCTCCATCTCAAATTATTAGCACTGCTTTTTTTTTAAGAGAGAAGGACAGTGAGAGAGAGAGAGAAAGAGAGAATCAATTTCATTTAGTTTTTCATGTGGCTTGTTGCTCCAACACTTTGCTGTGTACATGGTGCTGGGGTTTGAACCTATGTCATTACACATGCCAGGCAAATTCCATAATCGCTGAGACTCCACTCTAGCCCCATTAGCAGTACTTTTACAGTTCACTATGCTATGTGTTCCTTCTTCACATCATTTTCAATATTGGAGGTATACATTGCATAAAATTTCTAAAGTTCTCATTCATTTAATACATTTTTGCAAATTTGAGTCTAAACATGCATTATTATAATGCTGACTTTGAATATAAATATGCATGTGCATAAAATGTTGAAACTATTTTCAGTAATTGAAGAGATGTTCCTATTGCACATACATATTTATGAAAAAAACATTTCTTGAAATCTCATCTCTTTGGGTTACTGCAAACGCTGTCGTGACCCATCATAGTTTTTGGTTGAATTTGTTAGAAGATTCAGGTTGTCTATTACAGTATGTCAGTTACAAATCAGGTACATACCATTACCACCCATAATGATATACATTTGTATAATTTACTTTTTGAAATATTTCTTCATGAGTACCATTATTCTACTTAAAACCATTTTACCTGTGAAACTATCATTAGTGTACTTAAGGATTATTCTTGCAATATATGAATATTATGTTACCTGTTTTATTGTATAATTAGCCTATATGAAGTGTTCTGTCTTGTTTTTATATGTTTCTCAAATTATTTTAAGGAATGTTCTTTTTTCTAAAATTATATTTTTGGGATTTTGATCTTTCAAAATTTTAGATGTTATGGATTTTAGACTAGCAGGATTTTGGTCTTTTGGGATTTCAACATTCATAACTATGGCATTTGGGAGTGAGTTTTTCAGGATTATACCCCAAATCCATCTAGAGGACAATCAAAACCAACACCAATTACAAATAAACATACATTAAGGTATAAAATTGTGAGACAATAGAAGCTTAAATGTGTTATAATAGTCTCACAAATCTTATATAATTAAATATTATCATCAATTTTTACCTGTTAGAAAACATGTACTTCAAAGAAGTTAAATAATATATTGGTCATATAAATAAGTCACTCCTGGTCTATATGAGTCCAACCATCATACCTTTCTAATCATTTATGCTTCTGTGCCTGTATTCAGGATTCTTTAGTAAAACTATGAAAACATTTTAATATTTTGATGATCAATCATAAGCTATTACACAAAATATCATCTAAAGCAATATCTCTGGAATGATAGTGTTATGGCTTAGATCTGGAGTATCCACCAAAGCTCATGTGTTGAAGAATTGGACCCCAGTGCATCTATGTCCAATTTTTGAGCTTTTGGAAAGAGACTTTATCATGAGAGCTACAATCCCATCAGTGAATTAATCTGGGAGGCGTGGGAACAATGTGCAGTTAGGATATGGTTGGAGGAGGTAGGTCACTGGGGAATGTGCTCTCGGGGACTATGTCTTGTTACTTGGCCAGTCCTCCCCCCATGCCTCTTTCTCTCTCCTTCTCAGCTACCATGAGCTGAACAGTTTTCTTCCATCCCACCCTTCTGACATAATGCTCTGCATCATTCCAGGGCCAGGTGATCATGAACTGAAATGTCTGAAATCATAGGCAAAAATAAATTTTTCTTTTGTAAGTTTTTTATGTCAGGCATCTTGGTCACTACGTAATAAAAAAAAAACTGACTAAACAGTAGTATTAACTATTATTTACCACTACTATAAATAATTTCTAAAATATGAAAATAAATATGTAATTTAGCAAAACTGCATGATACAATTAAAGTAACTTGATATTCTTACTGTATGTAATAACATTAAACTATCTATAAATTCAAACTATAATTTATTAGTTTTATGACATTACCATTAACACTTCCTTTTATTGACTAATAACATCACTCTTTTAATATACTCATTACTTCACATAATTTTCATTTGTTGGAATGAGAACATTTAGAAATTACTTTCTTAGCAATTTTCAAGTACACAGTATATTGTTATAAGATCTCTTGACCTTACCTTTACTGTCTAAATGACATTTTCTATTTTTTTATCAACATCTCCCCAAACTCAGATTTATTAGTCAGCTTTGCATCACTGTAAGAAATACTTGGGGAAAACAATTTAAGGGATGAAAAATTTGTTTTGACTCATAATTTTAGAGGTTGTAGTCCATGGTTGCCTGATTCCCTTTCTTTGAGCCTGAAGCAAAGCAGAAACATCATGGCAGAAGGGTGTGGTGGAGGAAAACGGGTCAGCTCATTGCAGCCAGGTAACAGAGACAAGGAGTTAGGAATAATGCTTGGTGCCCAAGAACATGACCCTAAGTACCCTTTCCCTCCAACTATATTTTACCTCCTAAAATTCCCATCATGTTCCAACAGTCCATTAGGATATGAATTAATCAAAGGACTAAATCAGTAATTTCCCAAAAGTCCCACCTCTAAACATTGAAGGGGGACCAAACCTTTAATGTATAAGCTTTTAGGGGACATTCCAGATCCTGGCAAACAGCATTCTACTCTCTGCTTCCAGCACATTCAACTTCTATAGATTTTACATATGCTGTGGTTTCAAAGCATGGTCCCTAAAATTCCATGTGTTAAAATCTTGACCCCTATGGTCATGCTTCTGGGAGGTATTCTGGACTATAAGGAGGGTTGTGCTTAGGTTATTGGGGACACAACCTCAAAAAGGATTGTGGGATTCTGGCTCTTTCCTGTCTCTCCTTTCATTCCTGGCTGAAAATATGAACACTTCGCCTCACCATGCACTCTCCATTATGGCCATCTGGCACTTCCACCAGAGGCCCAAAGCAATGTGTACACCTCATCGTAGACTGGAACCTTTAAAACCATGAGCAAAGGAATCCTTTTCAGAAGTAATTCATTATAATGATCAAAAACTAACCAACATAAGATATATGTGAACTCATTCAGCATCTATCTTTTTATTCTTGGCTTATTACTTCTAATATCCTCCAAGCTTGTTGATCTTATTACAAATAACAGGATTTCTGTTTTTTATGACTAAATGATAGTACATTGTTTACATATACCTTATTTTCTTTACCCATTTATCTGTTGATGAATGTTTGGGATGATTCCACATTTTAGCTGTTATCTTTTATAATCTAGGTATCCCAAAGTTGCAGGCTCTCATTTTAGACAGGGTGACAGTTAACCAAAGACCTATTAATGGTTTGCAATGTGAAAATTACCCATCCTATTAAAACAGGACCATATAGATAATTTTGAGTCAGGTTCCATATACCTACTAAGCATCTTAATATGATATCTTGTAAGCATCTCCATTCATTTTCATTTGTACATCAAGCATTTCTTGGCTGTCAGCCAATACTAGACACATTCAAACTCATTTACTCCAAGCCTGAGGTGCCAGGTTTATTCTCTTTTATCAATTCTTTCTCATTTCATCATGCTCAGTTATTGAACCAAATGAAAAATTCTCCAGTCCCAAACTCAATGAAGTAATGCATACACTGATCATCCATAGCTATTGCCTCTAAACTCCAATTCTTCCTTCCTTTATCTGTCCATTTTCAAATACCTTTATAAAGGCAGATAGGATTCAGATAATTCTAACTGGATGTCTACTCACCCATTTAAATATTTTAGTAAAAAAATCAGCTTACTGGTATAAATTCCCCATTCAAAAGGAAAAAAATAAGTATTTTCTAGCCTCTTGTACAAGTAATGAGTAGTCTATATAACCAGCTAGGCAATGAGATGTAAAAGGAGCTACTCAGGAAATGTGCTTAAAAGTGTTCTCACTTTGTGTCATACTTAGAGCGCTGGTGGTAATGATCATTCCTGGGGCAAGTTAGAAATAGAAGTCACTACTAAGCTAAAAAAAAGCCTGCTTTCATGATGATCATCAGTTGTGACATTACTTTGTCTAAATGAGAGAAATATAAACATTAGTATGATTAAACATAATCATATACTATAATGAATCAAAATTAGATAATGACCTTGTACCAGTAATTGTTAATGACATGTAAAAAAGTTTTAAGGAAAAATAAGAATATGTATAACTATTATCTTATAAATACACAGAAAATGCAATGTGTTATTGTTTTATGTGTATAGACAGAATAAAATGGAAACATGGCTAAAAGAAATAGCTGAAGTAAGGCAGGCTCCATATATTCAGGATTTCGGGTGTGATTGAAAGCTTCCTGTCACAGAATGTCAAGATTTCAGTGCGACAAAGATGGTGTAGGTACAGATCTTATTGGAGGTAGCTTGGAGTAGGATCATAAGATTATGTGGAGTAGGAAGACATTCATGTCAGACTGGCAGAAGTAGCAGAAGCTCAGCAAATGCTGCAGAAGCCGAAGAGGGGAGAAAGGATTACCTGAGTCAGTGACAGCAATGGTAGCCCAGAGTGTGGTACCAGACTGAACAAGAAGAGGAAATGTTTTATGGGAGGGTATGCAGGGTCAGCGGTGTTGGTGTGCAATTGTTTATTTATAGGGAGAGCTGATTAGTAGATCAATATATTGCCAACTCTGACAGCCAACTGGCTCACTGTTGGAGACTAATGTAAAAAAGAAGAAAACTGATATGAATACTTCAGTGTTGTTTTGGAATTGTAGGTTTCAGAGCCAAATAAAATTTTCAATACATCCAGACATATAAACACAGATGTAAAACTGTTTGTATGTGTGCCTGTATTCAGTCCTTATTTCTACTGAGGGGACTAAGAGTAACAATACTTGGTAGCAGCATACCAAACTAGCTCAACTTTCTCAATTTCTATCTAGCATTCTCCAATAAAAGAAACTAATTCTCCTTGGAACAATAAATGATTTCAAAACTGGCATAGTGGAAGACGGTATGAGCTAAGACTTCCTTTTCTATGGCAGAAAACAAAGAAGAGCCCGCAGAATGATGCGGGCATGTCAGACACAAGCATTTACATAACAGAGTTCTCATTGGACAAATCTGGAGCAATTTGATAGCAAAATAATTAATGATAGTAACCGATTATGATGCTTCAAGTAAAATGGAGTTATTGATTCTTACCAATAGGTAGATAACAGATACATAAATGACAAATGTTTTATCCCTGTAGTAAAATGTTAAAAAAGAAGACATAATATAAACTCAAATATTTTCAATACTCCTAATTAAATTTTTTTCAGTAGAGAAACATCAATAAATGCAAAATTACTGGTGAAAAACAGGTATCTATATAGTCTCAAAGTACTTTGTCACAACATACATTTTAATTATAAAGGCTAAATAGGAGTAATTTTTCAATTGAAAAAAACTGACAAATAGCAACTTAAATCACTAATATTCATATTACCAAGTAAAGGGAAAATCAAAATTGTCAACCACATAATAAGCTGTAATGAAAAGAATACAGCAACAGTGCTGGGGTGCTTTGGGATGTCCTATCAAAAAATGTGCTATCTAAGCCTAATCATGGGAAAAAAGACATTCAATAAACCCAAACAGAGGAAACTTCTGTAAAATATTGTGTCTGTGACCTTCAATATTGTATCATGACAGTCAAATAAAGATTGAACTGCTCCAAATCAAGAATCTAAATATATACAAGAGCTAAATAACTTGATTCTGGAATGGTTTTTTTTTTTTTTTTGCTCTGAAGACCTTTGTGATAATTGGTAAAATGTGTACACTGTGCATTTCATGTCAGTGATGTGACAGTGTCAGTTTCCTCATTCGGATACTGTAATATGGTTAT
The DNA here is from genome assembly GCA_004027875.1 of Aplodontia rufa. NCBI lineage: Eukaryota > Metazoa > Chordata > Mammalia > Rodentia > Aplodontiidae > Aplodontia > Aplodontia rufa. Next base: position 3,087 of record PVKS010042677.1, on the reverse strand, counting down.
AGAAGAGAATGTTCTTGATTTCAGGGAAAACAAAGCACTTGGAAGTATTGAGATATCATATCTACAACATATCCATCCATGGTTCGGGGCTAAGAAAGTCTTCATGCTAGTGTCCCAATTAGTTTGAAAAAAAATCCAGCAAAAATAAAAACTGATAAAATTCTTTCTAAAATTTAAGAAGATGTGCCTACTGAAAGGCCATAATTGGAGAGTATAATCATGCCAAGTACTAATGAAGGTGTAGAATAATAGAGACTCACACACAGACTATCTATACACATCTATGGTGGATGCATTTATTGAATAAGTGATGATAGAAAAAAAGTTGGAATTACATGATAAATTCAAAGAGACAAACCCTATTGCCCAGTTGTGGTAAGCAGAATTCTAAATGGTTCTCCTGACTTTGGTCCTTCATATTACTCTTACAGATATGTTAAATTATATGGCAAAAGGAATGCTACATATATATTTCAGGTTATTAATTAATTGTTTTTAAGAGAGGGAGAATTTCTAGGTGGGCTGTATGAAACGACTTGACCCTGGTAAAGCAGGGAGTTTGCTCCAGATGGTGGGAGGAGAGGAAATCAGAGACTCAGCATAACAGGGATTTGGATATCACAAGGAAGTTCTTTGTTGCTGACATGGAGAAGGCCCATGCAAGGTACTGTCAGTGGGGTACAGGACCTTAGAGAGGCTTCTGGATGACAGCGAATAAAAAACCTTAGGTAGGGGCTGGAGCGATGGCTCAGTGGTTATGGAGATTGCCCAGCATTCGAGAGTACATATGTTTGAACCCCAGCACCCACGTACACAACTAAGTGTCAGAGCAATGAAAGCCATGTGAAAAACTCAACAAAAATGTATTCTCTCTGTCTCTCACTTTCACTGTCCTTCTCTCTTTATAAAAAACAAACAAATAAACAAACAAACAAAACACCTTAGGGACCTCAGACCTACCTCTACCAGGGAAAGCATTTGGCCTGATTAAAACAAAACAAAACAAAACAAAAAACCTTGAAATCAGATTCTTTCTCAGTACTTCCAGACAAGAGTCAAGCTAAGCCTGTGCCTTGATTATGACTTTATGAGACCCTAAGCAGAACATCCAGGTTACTACCTGGAGGGTTCTGATCTGCAGTACTGTGGGATTAAAACAATTGTGTTGCTTTAAGCCACCAAATTTATTATGATCATTACACAGCAATAGGAAACTAATATGCAAGGTATCCTATCTCTCTGTATATACAAAAGAAAAGTTCTGGTCATGAAAATAAGTTTTATATGTAGATTTTATATATGCATATGTATTCTTTATATATTTATATGCATGAGCATCCATGTTTTAATAGTTACGCAGAAGAAAAAACTCATGTTCATCAGTAAAATTATGAAATAGTCATTCAATGGAATATTTTTCAATGAAAGTTGTTGAAAGTAGTTGCAAAGAAAAAATTGGGCCAACTTAAAATTTTGATAGAAAAAGCAAATTGTACAAATATATATAAAATGAATCTTTTTGCATAAAGTTCAATGGTATGCAAAAACAAGTTATATTTGTAGGGATGTTTGCATAGGTGTTTACCATCATAAAGTAAGAAAATGAGTAATCCAAACACCGGCATAGTGATATTTTTAGGGCAGAATAAACAATTCTTTATGTTTTTATACGATGAAATTCTTTATGTTTTCACAGTCATAAAATTATGACTAAGGCAAAAATATTTTCTTGTTTTTTAGAGAGAGAGAGAAAGAGAGAAAGTCAATTTTATTTATTGGTTCGTCTGGTTTTTGTTTTTCTGACACAGTTGTGTGTGTGGTTCTGCAGTTTGAGCCCGGGTCCTCCTGCATGCCAGGAAAGATGTCTACTTCTGAGCCACCTTTCCAGCCCAAGGCAGAGATATTTTCTAAAAAGGAATACAAAATGTAACATTTAAAAGTACAACTGGGGGTTGGGGATTCAGCTCAGTGGCAGAGTGCTTGCCTAGCATGCACAAGACCCTGAGTTTGGTCCTCAGCCCTGAAAAAAAAAATAAATAAAAGTACAATTGGGCATAGATTTTTTAAAAATGTGTTTAAGGAATTCTTTTCTTGGTACTTTGGGCAGGGTCATGGTCTCAACATGTATTCCTCCCTCCAACTTTTGAACACGAGTGATTGAAATTTTACCATTATAATTTCTTTCCCTTTAGTATTTTTCTCTGTGATCTTCTAAAACGGGGATATTTCCAAAGATCAAATATTAAACTAACACTTCTAGATTTGGAGTAACTTACTAGAACCACTCTTTTCAGGCTAGTTAAACCTCAAACACTAAGTACTAACTGGATGTCGGATACTGACATAAGACAGTTTAGTGAATTTAAAAGTATGGCTTTCCCAGAAATAAAGAAAGGAAATTGACTTAAAAGGAGTATGAAGGCTGGGCATGATAGCACACGCTTCTAATCCCAGTGGGTCCAACGACTGAGGAAAGAGGATCCAAAGTTCAAAGCCAGCCTCGGCAATTTAGTGAGACCCTAAGAAGCTTAGTCAGACCCTGTCTCAAAATAAAAATATAAAAATGGCTGGAAGTGAGGTTCAGTGGTTAATGGCACCTGGGTTCCATCCTTGGAACAAAATTAATTAACTAATTAATTTAAAAAAGAGCTTGAAGCACATCAAGGAAGCATTTCTCGTGCATCATATACCAGTTTTGCAATATAGATACTGAATATAGACACTAAATTTGAGCCAGAGAAGTTCTTCTATTAGTGTAATAAATGCTGAATGAAAGAAATACTGAAAGAAAGAAGAGGTGGTGACTATGGTGACTATGTGGCAACATGTAAATGGGCCTCAGCAACAAGTCTACTCACGGAAAAGGAACCTCTATCAAAACTACGGAACCAATTTTCTTCCATGAAATACATTATGTGCAACATAGAACTACAAGGAGGAATGCAATAGAGGAAAAGAGAGTGGACAGGTTTGATAGAATCTGCTTTCCTGAAAAGATTTGATCACAAGTTTTGTCTTGAGTGGTTTACAATATAAAGGTTTTGTACCTCTACCAGTTTTGAAATTCTTTTTTTTTTTTGTTTTTTA
>PVKS010042676.1:0-15305 GCA_004027875.1 Aplodontia rufa | reverse complement strand
AAAAAAAAAAAAAAAAGGATTTTACAAGGTACAAAAGAACCTATATAGTATACAGTATCTGTGTCAAAAAGGGAAATAATACATATCTGCTTCTAGTTACAAAAGGAAACAAAAGGATAGTATAGAAAAGAATAACTGTAAGCCATAATGGACAATAAGGACTTAAGGGATATGGGAATATTTCAGAGTAATCCTTTTTGGGGGTACTGGCGATTGAACCCAGGGGCACTTTGCCACTGAACTACATCCTTTTTTTATTTTTTGAGACAGGGTCTAGCTAAGTTGCTTAAAGTCTCAATAAACTGCTAAGGCTAGCCTCAAAGTTGGAATCCTCCCACCTCAGGGCCCCTCCTTTCTCTCCCCGACAGCCTCAGGTGCTGGGATTATAGGCACATGCCACCATGCCCAGCCACGGAGTACATCTTATCACACTAAGGGTTTTTTAATTTGTTTTGTACTACTAGGTTTCAAACCAAGAAACTCACACACCCCAGGCAAGCCCTCTACAAATGAGTTAGCTCTTAGTATATAGTTTTGAGCTTTGGAAGTATGTTAAAAAAAATCTACATTTTGTAAAAAACATTAAATCAACAAGCCTGATAAGGAGGGAAATACCTAAAACTGAAGGCAAACTAATTCAATCACATTTCAAATGAATGCCACAACCCACTGAAGGGGAAAAAGAAAACTCCAAGTAATGTACTGCTCAATTTATATACCCACAGTTCTGATGAAGCTAGGAGAAAGAGAACAATTCTTCCCTTATGTAGTACAATTCACTTATGTAATACATGTGGGTTTTGTTTTATGTTTTCTCTGTTGTTTGTTTTGAGGTTTTTTTACGGTAGTAATATGGATGAAGCAATTACAAAACCATTCTAGACTGTAATATAGGATTGGAAGATAAGACATACAAATATGAAATGGGAGAGAGCAAAAAAAGATCTGAATAGTAATAAATTATAAAACACTGAGAAAACCAAGACTGTTAGTCCATACCAAAACAAAAAACAAAACAACACTGGAGAAGGGAAGGCTGAGTGCTGAGTATCCACTAGTACAGTTAGAACAACAGCTGGAGTTGGAAAATCATTTTTGAACCATTAGTAAAAAATGGATCAGGAAACAATCATTAGAGATGTTTAATCCAGAAGGAAATCTTGATGTGTGGTACAGTAACACCTTAACCTAACCATATGACCAATGAAGGGCAGACGGACATCATGCACCTCCAGATCTGATACCCTGGGGGACATACTATCACTTACGTAATTTTTCTGCCCAGGGATGCATAATCTAAAACCTGATTAATCAAGAAGTATCAGACAAATCCAAAAGGAGAAGTAGTCTATTAAAAAGAAGAGCAAAGCACACTATATTCCTCAAAAAGTCAACTTCACAAAAGATAAAGGCAGCTATGGAAACGTTCCAGATTAAAGAATACTAACGAGAGGCTCAATGGTTACGGCACTTGCCTGGCACGCACAAAGACGTGGGTTCAAACCCCAGCACCACCAAGTACACAACAAAGTGCTGGAACAACAAAGGCCACATGAAAAACTAAATAAAATTTGATCCTGTCTTTCTCTCTCTCTCTCTCACTATCCCTCTCTCTTAAAAAAAAAAAAAAACAACAACACTAAAGAGATATAATAACTAAATGCAGTATCTGATTATGCATGGTCCTTTACTGGGGCAGGGGGGACTACTATGATCAACACTATCGACAAAAGCCCGAATGCAGATTTAAGAATTTTATCAATGTTAAATTTACTGAAGTTGATAATTGTAATATGACCATAAAACATCTTATCTGTAGGAAAGATACACTAAAGTATTCTAGGATTAAAAAAAAAAAGCCAATATAAGCAACTTACTGTCAAACTGTTTGAATTAAAAAGCATGTATTTGTGTATACGTGCACCATGCATAGAAGGAAAAGAAAGAAAGAAAAGGAATTAATCCCGTCACCCAAAGCTTAAATTTGTTTATAAAAAAAATGGTTAAATGACCCAACATTTTTATGTCCAACACTAGACTTTCTAATTTAATTATTCACTAAGTCAAAAAGACTACAAGCAGGGCTGGAGCGTGGCTCAGCAGTTAAAAGTGCTTGCCTGGCATGCGTAAGGATGTGGATTCGAACCCCAGGACCATGTACACAACGAAGTGTTGGAGCAATGAAAGCCACATGAAAAACTAAATAAAACTGATTCTTTCTCTGTCCCTCTCTCTTCAAAAAAAAAGAAAAAGAAAGAAAAAAGATAAAAAAGAAAAAGACTACAAGCAAATATGACAAGAGGCAGAAAACTTGCAATATAATGAAGATCAGCAAGCCCAAACACATTTTTTTTTAATTTGGCCCTTCTTTTTCTTTTTCTACATCATGTTCCTGCCCTAACTATTGACTGTTAGTCAACCCATTACGCAATCTATAATAATCTAATCTTTGGGGAAATTTCCACTGATCTGAAGATACCCACCCTGCTAGGAGGGGTGCCAGTGAATGACTTCATACAAAATTGGTTTACTCCCCTAAACAAAACTTAACACTATTAATTCAGCGTTACAGAGATACTACAGCATAACGTTTAAGAATTTACACCTTATACTCAAGTGTTTTAATTCTGGTCCTGCTACTTACCTAACAATGTGACCCTGAGCAGCAGATTAACGCAAACCTCCAATTCATCATATGAAAACAGAAATAAAAACAGTATCCACGCAGAATGTCGTCATGCAGATTAAAATTATAACTCCTGACATGCAACTGGCACTCAAAAAATGCTAGATAAATAAATAAAATGCTTTACTAAAGAAGCAGGTAGGTATCTGTTCCTTTATTAAGACTGGGTAATTTCTGGAAATCACAACAGATTAGAAATAGAAATAGGAATTAATTCTTTATTTCTACTGTTCTTTCAATAGTTCCTAAACTTAGATCTAGTAATTACTGCTTTGAGGGGGGGGGGGAACAGTTCGAGAAAGAGAAACAGAAACAGAATCAATTTTTAGTTTTTCAAGTGGTTTTCGTTGCTTAGACACTTGGTTGTGTACATGGTGCTGGAGTTTGAACCCGCGTACTTGCACATGCTGGGCAAGCGCCATAACAGCGGAGCCATCGCTCCAGCCCCACAATTATACATTTTTAAAGTCACATCAAAATTCATGAATTCAGATGACAAAGCAAAGCATTATATATCTTTTTTTGTTTATTTTTAAAGACAGAGGGATGGTAAGAGAGAGAAAAGAGTGAAACAATTTTTGGTTTTTCATGTGACCTTCAATGCTCTGAGACATTGTTGTGGACATGGTGTTGGGGTTTGAACTCCCGTACTCGGCAAGCCAGGAAAGTGCTGCAACCCATGAGGCACTGCTACAGCCCCCATATACATCATTTAATGCATAAAAAGCAAAGTTTTTCTTCAACAAATAAGGTACGAGTGGGAGCTTATAAATAGGCTTAAGAGAGTTATCAACCAATTGTAACTAATTATAAACAAACAGCTCCAATTATAAATCTTACTTGGATCCTGTCTCCAACAAATTTTATATATGCACTAAGCACATATGTGTGGCATAACAGGGATATCTGTCCAGGCGTGGTGGTGCACACCTGTAATCCCAGCAACTCAGGAGGCTGAGGCAGAAGGATCACAAGTTCAAAGTCATTAGCTCCTGTTACCTTGCGAAACAGCCCAAACTGTATTATTGGGTGTCTATACAAGAAGCACTGTTTCTTAGTATGGAAAGCATTTCACAAAGAATTTGGACCGATTTATTCAAATCTTGATCAATTTACATTAAGACATAGTGGAAAGGACGTATTTAGAGTCCAGGAACTAGCAACTACTGGTTGAGTTCATTTACTCAACATCTGCATACCCAACACATACCAGTCACTGAAATACACAAATACTAACAGTCATGTAAATTATTACAATACACTTTGATGAGTGCAAAAAGTTATGAATAGTTTATAGAAACCTGAAATATTTAAAGGTATCTTTGAGCTCTACTAATTTAATCTAAATTCCTTTGAGCCTCTTTTATTAAAAGGCAGTATTCGGGGCTGGAGTGGTGGCTCTGCGGTTGCCCGGCATGCGCAAGTACATGGATTCAAACACCAGCACCCTTGTACACAACTAAGTGTCAGACCAATGAGGGCCATGTGAAAAGCTCAATAAAAATTGATTCTCTCTGTCTGTCTCTCTCTCTCTCTCTGTCCTTATCTCTTTAAAAAAAAAAAATGTTGCCTAAGCACTTTAAAATCTGAAATAAAAATAACAGCTAACATTTATTCAGAATAGGATAGGAGCTTTCCACTTTGCCTCACTTAACAGAGGCAAAAAAAAAAAAAAGCCCAAACAGAAAGTAGTACCACCATTGTACAGATAAAGAAACAAAAGTTGAGAAACACTAACTTACCCCAAGTCTCACACACAGTTAAGAGGAAAATAAGGATTTGAATCCAGATCCTCTAAAGTCTATTCTCTTTCCACTAAACTGCCTCTCACGTTCTTCCACATCATAAAAACAACATTCAGAGATCACCTTAAGGGCATCCAACAGAAACTCTAAGACAGCCATGAAGTGACAACTATTGAGAACCTTCTCAACACTGGTTTCTCCTGTACAACCCTCCATAACAAAATACAAAGAAAAAGATTCTGAAACTTAAAAATAACCAATATAGAAGATAACAGATAAGTGTGACAAACACATTCTGAAAACAGCTTAATAAAAATGAATGAGACTCTACGGTTTCTTCCGTAGAGTCTTTATATTTACTCCTACATGGTTCCAACACAAATGGCCAAGAAGGGAATGGCAAAGCACATTTTAGTGTATTAGCATGTTGGATTCCACATAATCATTTTAAAGTACCTATCACAGAATATAGGGATACAAAATAAAATGTACATGAAATGCTGTCAAATAAATGTTGTAAAAAAGAATACAACATAAGCCCCTAAATCTATAAAGTCTAATCATTAACATTTAAAGCAATTGTGAAGTAAAATAATATACAAGTTTATTTTTGTGTAAACGTCCTTAAATTCATCTGTATTTTGTAAATTTATTTTTCCAGTTTAAGTCGCAAATCTAAACCGGCACACTCAACATCCCTGAAAAATAAGTTAACCGTTTACAACAAATGACGAAAGGGGGGAAGTGTTTTTTGTTTTGTTGTTGTTTTTGGGGGGGGGGTTGGTGCATAATTCCAAAGCTCTTTAGGGAAAGAATTGTAATCAATACAAGCCAGTGATAATTTTTCTTCAGACTTTCATCACATTCATAGTATTTCCTCCCCCCAGCTCCCACCTACAGGAAAATTTTAAGGTTAAGAAAAATTAGCTTGAGGCTGTCCTCATTGTCCAGCTTAATTAAAAAATCTGTAATACTGTTATGACTCCCGCCCTCACAATTACCTCAAACAACAAAAGATGTTTCAAAGGTCCTCAAGGATTCGAATACGGGGTGTGTACATTTCCCCTCTAACAGAATGCCCCCTCCCGCGCTAGGTAATCACACGAAAACAAATCATTGACATTCTGAATTACGATTCCTGAGCAATATGGAAATAAGTACCACCGCCATTTGCGAGCCCTCTGGATCCCACGCAGAGGTGACGCTTTCTCCACTTTCATAAGCGCAAGGAACACGGCCCACAAAAGCCGCGGGATCGGATCGCAACCTCCCCCTCCAGCCGACTCCCCCAGCCCCAAACGCAAACACTCTCTTCTCCGCACGCTTCTTGCACAACGCCGCTGGCCAAAGGGCTCGGCTCAAACTCCGCCAGCTCGGCAGGCCCCGGGGTTGGCTCCTCCCTCCTCCGGCTCCCACACCGCGTCCTCGGCTGTCAGGCCTGGCGCGGCCTTGGCAGGCCCTGCGCGCCGTGGGGAAGGGGCCGCCCGGCCTTGCCAAAGGGCTCTCCTCGTTCCTCGGCCCGCGCAGCGGCGTCGGCGGCTCTTCCCGAGGCAGGCTCCAGCGCCGGCGGCCGACAGGCGCTCCTGGGCAGCGAGGTGAGCAAACGCTCGAGCGGAGTAGCCCGGGTCCCCTTCCCTCCCCATCCCGGGGGTCCCCCAGCTCCTCCCGCCCCCGCCGTCTGCCCGCCGCCATTTTGTGCGCAGCCGCTGCGACACACATACAATAGTCGGCCCGGATCCCACAGGAAAGGCGCAGGACCCCCACACTTCGAGCCTCCGCCTTCCAGTTCCCTGCTCCCCACAAGGCAGCGGTCCTACCTATGCCTACCGACTAACAGCCGGATCCCATTCGCGCCCCACACAGTCTAGCACTCAGCCTTCAGTCGCGACACCGAAGAAGCTACCGCCTCCAGCGAGCTGCACGCATGCGCGCCTCGCCAGCCCCAGAGATCCCGCAGCAGCTCGCAGCGCCTGCGTAGCTCCGAGCGGCGCTGCCCCGAGAACGGGAGGGGGCCGGGCAGCCTGCTTCCTGCAGGGGGCGCTGCTGCGCTGTGGAGCGCGGCCCTCGCCAGTGCCTGCGAAGGCCTTCCTGCCCCCAGCCCAGCCAAGCCCCGCGCATCCCTGAAGACCTGCCAGCTCAGCACCTTCCTTTTCCCCTTCGATGCTATATTAAAATCAGTAATGCCTGGCAGTTAAGAGCAAATGCTTTGTATAAATAAAGTTAATGTCTGCCTTTATCCTCTCACCTCGGACTGTTTTTTCTTAATATCTAGAGCAATGATGTGACGAATATCATGGCCACTCAAAATGCCAGGAAATTAGAATTCAATGCAAGTGTACTGCTAAAAACCTAAGACTCTGGAAATCCTATTATACGTCATTTCACACTAAAAAGACTACCTCTGTGGTAGATATTCATAATCTTCATTTTACCCATGATAAACCTTGCACTCGAAGAAATGAATTTTTTTTTCAGCACTTTCTCCTCTCAAGGTGACTCTATTACACCAATTCAAAAATTCAGTCATTAGACAAAATGTGGTGAAACGCCCCCTACCTTTCAGATACCACACAAATCACAGCACCCAATTCAGGCTCACACATCAGTTTCACCTAACACCCATGTTCACATTAAAGTAAGCATAAGGAAAGCCAAGAGTTTTTTCCAAAAGATATCGTCCGGGATCTTCATTTCAAATGAAAAAAAATCCTGCTTGGGACAACAAGCCAAAAACAACAAAGAAAAATCCAACCAGTTCTCCTTAAGGGTTTAAACCCCAATATAACCAATGATATAAACCTTGATGATCAAGAGGCTGAAGGAGGAGGACCACAAATTCCAGGCCAGCCTCAGCAACTTAGACCTTAAGACCCTGTCTGGAAAAAAAAAACTAATGCGTTTCATTGCACACATTTCTTTATATTCAAACAATGTATAATTTACATGTATTGGGAAATGTTCTTTATTCTTTTTTCCCTTAAAATATACACATTAGCCTGATATTTGCTTTTCTGATTACTGACATTTCTCCACGTAAACCACTAAAAGTCTCTAACAGTTGTATAATATACTTGGTATATATGGTCAAACCACCAATTATTCAACATTGTGGAACACTGAAGTTATTCTCAGTCTTTTTACTACTAAAAATACTGCTGTATACAAACTAACTTACCAAACAATCCTTTAATTTTTAAAGGCTAGAAGCCCAATAGTGGGAATATTAACTATAAAAAATATGTAAATATACTTTTAATAGTTGTTAGAATACTTCTCAAAAAGCTTATATGAATTTCCACTTACACTAACCATATCTCCAAAAACTCACTTCTTTCCCTAAACCCTGTAACATTTTAAATATCATTGGATTTGTCTGTTCTTTGAAGATTTGACACAATTCATATTTGAAGTATCTTTTCTGGTTGTTGTTTTTTTTTTTTTTTTTTTAAGAGACAGACTGAGAGGGAGGGAGGATCAGTTTTGTTTATTTTTTCATCTGGCCTTTGTTTCTCGAACACTTATTTGTGTATGTGGTGCTAGGGTTTGAACCTGGGTCCTCATGCACGTCAGGCAAGTGCTTCAACCACTGAGCCACTGCTCCAGCCTATCTGGTGCTTTTTTGATGAGAGCTGTTCTTAAACAATTTTCTCTAGATATTTTATGACATTTAGTTTGATAAGAATTTCTCTCCTCCACAATTTGGTTAACATTTACATTTTCCTGAAAAGTATTAATTTAATCTAGGTTTTCTAATTCACTTTTCTAGCACTGAGCAAAGTAATTTCTTAAATTTTCTTTGATTTCCTTTAGGTTGACCTCTTCTATGCCTTTATTTATTTCTACATTTATCACCTTCCAAGAAACACACAAAAAAAATTTTCTTGTGGTACTAAAGACTGAACCCAGGGGTACTCTACCACTGAGCAACATCCCCACCCCTTTTATTTTTTGAAACAGAGTCTCACCAATTTTCCCAGGCTGGCCTTGAACTTGTAATCCTCCTACCTTGGCCTCCAAAGTTGCTGGGATTGTGTGCCTACCACAACTGGTTTATTTTTTTTACTTATCTATATTCTTCCACCAGAATGTGAACTCCATAAGGTCAGAGATATTTGTGTATTCTTCACTTCATGCTAAGAATCACTATAAATATTTGTTGAAAGAACAAATGACAACCAAGCACAGTGGTAGAAGACTGTAACCCCAATAACTTAGGACGCTGAGTAAGGCAGGAGGATCACAAGCTCCAAGGCCAGCCTTAGGAATTTAGTAAAACAACCCTAAGCAATCTAGTGAGACCCTCTCTCAAAATCAAAAATAAAAACACTGGGGATGTGGCTCAGTGATAAAGTGCCCTTGGATTCAATGCCCAGTACCACACACAACAACAAAAAAAAATAAGACTGGTGCTGGAGCGGTGGCTCAGCGGTTTTGGCGCTTGCCTGGCAAGCACGAGGACCCGGGTTCAAACCCCAGCACCACGTACACAACTGAGTGTTGGAGCAACTACGGCCATGTGAAAAACTAAATAAAGTTGTTTCTCTCTTTCTCCGTTTCTTTCACTGTCCCTCTCTCTTTAAAAAAAATAAAAATAAAAAAAATTTTAAAAAATTTCTGAACTTAAAAAAAAAGACTGATGGGTAAAAATTTGCATGTAATTATTCAATATAACTTCATATCTATCAGTCATGAGCATTTCTTTATTTAAAAAACTCCTTTTCATAGTCTTATATTTCTAATGACTAGACTGTCTTATCAGAAGGTAGTTCTTACTATGTAAGGAATATTAGTTCTTTGTCAAACACATTACAATTTGGTTGCTCTCCATTAATATCTTTGTCTTTTGCCATTATAAACTTTTTTTAAGAAAGAGGGGACAGTAAGAGAGAGAGTGAAAGAGAGAAGCAATTTTTATTTAGTTTTTCATGTGACTTTCATTCCTCAGGCAGTTGCGTACGTGGTACTGGGGTTTGAACTTGTGTACTCGCACATGCCAGCCAAGCGCCATAACCACTGAGCCACCACACCAGCCATTGTAAACTTTTAATGTTCACGCAATCAAATCTATGAACTTTATCCTTTATTACTTCTGAGTTTTCTTTTTAGTCCAGAAAGCCTTATTCTACTCACAAGAAGCATACACACCCAGAGTAGATAAATTCTCCCAGTTTTTTAAATTTTTATCACTTCATAATTTTATTTTTTCACATGAAAACGTTTAATTCATATAACATTTATTCCTTTATGATATGAGATCTAACTTCATTTTCTGTGAAATGAATAGTCAACAATGAAGACTCCAGATATTAATTATCCTTTCCCCATATTTGAAATGTGTCATCCTGTAGCAGCAGAAAGAAGTTCCCTGCCCTAAAAGAAACCCCCCCAGAAAAGAGGGAAAAAAAGGAGATTTTTACATTTTAAGTTCTCTCTACAGCAAGCTACTATTTTACTGGTACCTCTCTGCCTGCAGACATTTCCTGTTTCTTACAAATGCTAGGTTTTACAGTTAACTTGAGACAATAGACTATCTCAAGACATCTGTCAGTACAAAAGCTGTCTGTACAAATGTTACAAGTTACAATTTCTGTTTTTGCTGGAAAAACCAAATACTGTGGAAACCTCTGACTGATGAACAATCAAAATGTAACAAAAAACTAAATGTTTCCAAAACCACCCAAGACCATATAAATCTCTAGAAGATTGCTTTCTGATGCTCAGAATTTGCAGCAATCTGTGCTCCCAGCCATGTTGCAACATAATCAAACTAGCTTCCTGAAAATTCCTTCAGCATCCATGCCTCATCTGTCCCATAACAATCCCTTTGAAAAAACAAACACAAATTATTACGCCCCTGTATATAAAAATGGATTTATGAGCCAGGCACATTGGTACACACCTGTAAACCCAGCTACTCAGGAGGCTGAGGCAGGAAGATAACAAGCCTGAGCAACTCAGTGAGACCCTGTCTCAAAAACAAAAAAGTCTTGGAATGTAGTTCAGTGGCAGTTAGCTCCTGGGTTCAATCCCCAAAAGGGGAACTGGGGAATTGTTTATGGACCTTCTGGCTTAATAATCTATTGTTTATGAGTCAGGTCAGTGTCATTTGGTCACTCAATAAATATATAGTGTATATATTTAAAATTTTCTATGCTATGGGGGCTGGAGCAGAGGTTCAGCGGTAGAGAGCACTTGCCAGGCATGCAAGAGGATGCGGGTTTGAATCCCAGCACCACATACACAACAGAGTGTTGGAGCAACAAAGGCCACATTAAAAAAACTAAATAAAAAATTGATTCTCTCTTTCTCTCAATGTCCCTCTCTTTAAAAAAAAAAAAAAAAAAAAAAGAGGGGCTGGAGCAGTGACTCAGTGGTTATAGTACTTGCCTGTCAAGCACAAGAACGTGGGTTCAAATCCTAGCACCAGGTACACAACAAAGTGTTGGAACAACAAAAGCTACATGAAAAACTAAATAAAAATTGATTCTCCCTCTCTCTCTCTCTCTCTCTCTCTTTAAAAAAACAAATAAAAGAAAACAAAGAAAGAAAATTCTCTGTTATGATGTTTGACACCCTGAAAAGCCTGGGTAACCAATCCTTAGAATACTGCCCAGGGCTAGACAAGAGCTTATCTTTGATATGCAAACTAACCAACCAGGAGTCCTACTTTCTCCTGAGGTCCCTATACCCCAGGAGGCCCTAGGCTTTTCTTCTTTTTCTTTCTCCTCCTCCTCCTTCCTCCCTTCCCCTTTCCCTCCTTCCCTTCCCCCTTCCTCTTGGTTTGTTTTTTTTTTTTAGTTAATATTTCATGGAATTTATTCTAGGGATACAATTAAAGAGGTGTTCCTAAATATGTATACAGATATTCATTACATTGTTGTATGTATTCATGAACTATTGCAAGGATTCTAAATATCTAGCAAAATTTTGGTATGATCATACAATCGAAAGCCATGATGTAAAAGCATAAAACATGCTATTTTAGAATTGGGAATAATCATTATCTTTTAAATGGGAAAATATTTCAAAATATAATGTTGATTTGTGATTTTCTACTTTTTGCAAATATGTTCATTTCTCATTATTAAGAAAACATGGAAAAAAGAAAAAACATGGAAGATGAGGAAAGCAAATGTTGACAGTGATTATCTCTGGGGAATCACATTTCTCGTGTATAACTTTGTATAGCACCCTCAATCTATCCTATTGTAATCACATTCTTCTTAGTCTTTAAAAAAATAGTGAAGAATATAAATAATATTCTAATAAGTACTTAAATTCACATATCTTCAAGTTTATTTATTATATTTTCCCTTATGACTAGAAATAAGAAAGTCAGTTTGAAGGATATGAACTTTTTTTAAAAATTCATTCAACATAGTCTCACACATACGAGGGAATGATTGCCACACAATCATGAACATATGCTTAATGACAGAGCAAGCCAAGGCTGCTCTGTCATTTTTTCATCTGGCCTTTGTTTTTCTGACATTTAGTTGTGTATGCATTACTGAGGTTCAAACCCCATAGCCATCTAATATTTGACAAAGGTGGCAAAAATATTTCTAGGAGAAAAGGCATTCTTTTCAACGAATGGTGCTGGGAAAACTGGACAGCCATTTACAGAAAAAATAAATTTGGATTTGTATCTCTCATCCTGCACAAAATTCAAATAGAAATGGATCAAAGACTTAGGAATTAAACCAGATACTTTACAACTGTTAGAAAAGAAAATAGGGTTAGCATTGCACCATATAGGAGCGGGCACTGACTTCATTAACAAGACCCCCATAGCACAAGAAACACAACCAAGAATCAGTAAGTCGGATGCTATTAAACAAAAAAGCTTCTGCACAGATAAGGAATCAATTAAAACCTTGAAGGGAGAGCCTACAGAATGGGAAAAAACCATGGCCAGCTATGCCTCTGACAGGGGTCTAATATCCAGGATATACAAGGAACTCAAAAAGCTTAATCCTACACACACAAGTAATCCAATCAATAAATGGGCAAAAGAGCTAAACAGAAACTTCCAACAGAAGAATGCAAAAGGTCAACAAATATATGAAAAAAATGTTCAACATCTCTAGCAATTAGGGAAATGTAAATCAAAATTTCATTAAGATTCACCTCACTCTAGTCAGAATGTCAAAGATCAACAATGTAAACAACAACAAATGCTAGAGAGGGTGTGGGGGAAAAGGAACCCTTATACATTGTTAGTGGGATTGCAAACCAGTAAAACCACTCTGGAAAACAATTTGGAGACTCCTCAAAAAATTAGGGATGGGGAGCTGGAGTAATGGCTCAGTGGTTGGGGTGCTTGCCTGGCATGCACAAGGACATGAGTTCAAACCCCAGCACCACATACACAACGAAGTGTTGGAGCAACAAAAGCCACATGAAGCCACATGAAAAACGAAATAAAACTGATTCTTTCTCTCTCACTGACCCTCTCTTTTTAAAAAAAAAAAAAAAAAAACAAAATAGGGATGGAACCACCACATGACCCAGATATCCCACTCCTGGTTATTTTCCCAGATGAGTTAAATTCAGTATCCTAGAACAACACAACTATATCAATGTTTATAGCAGCACAATTCACAATAGCTAAACAATGGAATCAACCCATATGCCCATCGTTGGATGAATGGATCGAGAAACTGTGGTACATATAGACTATGGAATTCTACTTAACTATTAAAAAAAAAATGAAATCATGGCCTTTGCTGGTGAATGGATGGAGATGGAGAAAATCAGGCTGAGTAAAATTAGCCAGACCCAGAAACTCAAGAACCAAACGTTTTTTGAAGTTAGACTACAGTGTAGAAAAGAGTGAGACAACAGTTTAAACAACAGTCTTGTCAAACACGGATTGCCAATCAAACTGGGGGCAACCTCACACACTGGGATGCAGTGGGGAGGTGGGAGGTAGTGGGAGAGGGCAGGGAGGGCAAAGGGCAGGATACATGATGTGTGCATGTATGAAAGTGTAACAACAAACCCCTTCGATATATAAAACTATAATGAAAATTAAAATCTTGTTTTAAGAAAAATTTTTTAAAGTCCAATCTCCAAATTTGGCCATTCTGAGGTACACTGGGAATTAAGGCCTGAATAAGTGAATTCAGGTGGAGGACACACATTCAGTCCATGACATAGGCTTTTTGTTGGGGGGGGGGGGTACAGGGAACTGAATCCAGGGATATTTAACCACTAAGCAACATCCCCAGCCCTTTTTATCTTTGATTTTGAGGCAGATCTCACTAAATTGGATAGAGCCTCACTAACTTGCTGAGGCTGGTCCTGAAACTGCAATCTTTCTGCCTTAGCCTCCTGAGTCACTGGGATTAAAAGTATTCACCACTGTGCCCAGATGACATAGCCCATTTTCAGGTTTTAGGTTTTTAATGTGCATGAAAGAAAGGTTTTTGAGCAAAGAAGTAATATAAATTTAACTTACATAACATTGAATACTTCTTCTATGCCACTATTCTAGACGCTGGAAGATATTTCAGTGAGCAAAACTCACTTTGGTGGAAGAAAACAATAAATAAATGCATAATGTGGTAACATGAAATGTTTAAAAACACAACAGGAAAGGGGAAATTGATGTGGCAGGGGCTAGAGGATTCTTTAGATAGGGGAGCCAGGGATTCTTCTCTGATAAGGCAACATCTGAGCACAGGTATAAAGGAAGCCAAGGGAACCCACGCAGCTATCTGGAAGAGCTTGGGACCAGAGGAAACATCTAGTGTAAAGGTCCTAGGACTAACAAGAGAGCTAGCTCAGGTGAAGAAGAGTGATGGAGAGAAAGAATAAGATGAGAATGGAGAAGAAACGAGGGACCAGATTATGCAAAGTCTGGAATAACACTGTACAAAACACCACAATTACAAGAGTCATCTCTCTGGCCCCTGCTTTAATATTAAACTCACTAAATTTGTTTTCTTACATGTAAAAGGAAGAAGGAGAAACTAGATCATCTTTTTTTATGCTTTGTTTTTGGTTTTGTTTTAAGACAGAATCAAATTTTACTTAGCTTTTCATCTGGTGTTCATTGCTCTGATACTTTGTAGTGTACGTGGTGCTGGATTTGAACCCAGAACATGCCAGGCAAGCACTCCAACCACAGAACCTCCACTCCAGCCTCCACCCCTTTTTTGTTTTTTAAAGAAACAGGAAGTAGGGGGAGGGAGAGGGAATCAACTGTATTTTTTCATCTGGCCTTTGTTTCTCTGACACTTAGTTGTGCATGTGGTGCTAGAATTTGAACCTGGGTCCTCAAGAATGCCAGTCAAGAGCTCCCGATCCCAGATTATCTTGTCCATAAGGTATGCCTTGAAATCTGTACACTGAAAGACACTCATCTGTGGTATTTCTAAGAAAAAAACTTTTTATATAGTCTGCTATATGCATGATACTCCAGGCTCTCCAGGCTTTGATGCTTTCCAGTCACCTTCGACTGCTTTCATGAACTCTCATTCCCACCTAGATATGTCAGTATTCTTGACAGAAAAAAGAAGCTATTCTGCCCATTACAGACTCCCCCCAACCCCACCCCAGGATGTGAACCAAACTCAGACCCTCCCGTGTGTGAGTACACATGCCTACCTGCAGGAACAAGGCAAGGTTCTGCCACTGGGCTAAATCCCCAATACCACTCCCACCATTGTCTTTATTCCCCACCCACCCCCACCCCATTCAACATAGTCTTACATATTGGAGGGACTCCTTGTTACACATTCATGAACATATGGATATTGACAAAGTAAGTTAAGGCTGATCCTAGTCCATGGTCTCCCCGCTTTGACTACTCCCTGCTCCCATGTTTCCCCTACTTTACCCCCTTGTTAGCTGGGCTTCTCATGGAA
>PVKS010042675.1:0-15299 GCA_004027875.1 Aplodontia rufa | reverse complement strand
CACTGCACCTTATAGGAGTCGGCAGCTTCTTCCTCAATAGAACTCCTATGGCGCATGCTGTAAAATCAAAATTAAATGAATGGGATGCAATTAAACTAAAAAGCTTCTGCACAGCTAAAGATCTAGTAGAGAGCATCAAGAGAGAACCTACAGAATGGGAGAAAATTTTTGCCTGCTACACCTTGGACAGAGGGCTAATATCCAGAATATATAGGGAACTAAAGAAACTAAAATCCAATCTCACAAATAATCCAATCAATAAATGGGCTAAAGATCTCAAAAGGAACTTCTCTCCCGCGGAAATCCAGAAAGCCCATAAATATATGAGAAAATGCTCTACATCATTAGCTATAAGGGAAATGCAAATCAAAACTTCCATGAGATACCACCTCACTCCTGTTAGAGTGGCAAAAATGAAGAATACAAACGACAGATGCTGGAGAGGCTGTGGGAAAAGAGGAACACTGTTACACTGCTGGTGGGACTGCAAACTGGTTAAGCCACTATGGAAAGCAGTGTGGAGAATCCTCAAAAAATTAAGGATGGAACCACCTTATGACCCAGCTATCCCACTCCTGGGAATTTTCCCAAAAGACTTAGAATCAGCATATTATAGCAATGTGGCTTCATCAATGTTTATAGCAGCTCAATTTACTATAGCAAGATTATGGAACCAACCCAGATGCCCCTCAATTGACGAGTGGATACAAAAGCTTTGGTACATATATACTATGGAATACTACTCGGCCATTAGGGAGCATGATATGATGTCTTTTGAAATCAAATGGATGGAGATGGATAGAATTATGCTTAGTGAAGTCTCCCAATCTCAGAGACTCAAGGGCCGTATGGTTTCTCTCATCTGTTGATGCTAACATATTTGGGGAAGCAATAGGGCTGACGGCTAACCTCGCAAACCTCAAATTGAATGACTTGCAGAGCATTTGGGGGAGGGCTCTATAGGATTCTCAGAGGTGCAGGGAGGGGGATGGTGAGGGTGGAGGGTATATGAAGAACTCATAGGAGACTGGAAATTGGGAAGATGGGGGAACCACCCCAGAAGCCGATGTCATTCCTCCAGGAACTATCCATTTAACGCATGAGTTCTTCTGGGGGAAACTGCAAAAGGTAAAATCCAAGGTGGTTATCCATGATCTGGTTTTTCCCCTCAATAATAAAGTTTATATCCATTGATTGATAATATTTTGATACTGTTTCCCCCTCAACTGTATTTCTATATTCTTCTAATAAAAAAAAAGAAAGAAATTGCAGAAGAAAGACCTGAGTAGATGGAAAAACATTATATGTTCTTGGTTAGGTAGAATCAATGTAATCAAAATGGTCATTCTACTGAAAGCCCTATATAGATTCAATGCAGTCCCCATAAATATACTAATGATATTCTTCATGGATATAGAAAAAGCAATTCTCAAATTCACATGGAATAACAAAAGGCCCAGAATAGCCAAAACATTAGTAAGCAAGAAAGAGGAAGCAGGAGGTGTCACAATTCCTGACCTGAAATTATACTTATAGGGCTATAGTAACAAAAACAGCATGGTATTGGTGTCAAAACAGAAATGAAGACCACTGGAACAGAATAGAAGATATGGAGACAAACCCTCAAATCTTTCACTCTCTAATATTTGATGGAGGGGGCAAAAGCATAGTGTGGAAGAAGAACAGCCTGTTCAACAAATGGTGCTTGCTGGACAAACTGGGCAGCCATTTGCAGACAACTGAAATTGGATCCATACCTCTCACCCTGCACAAGAATCAAATCAAAATGATTCAAGAATCTGGAAATTAAAACAGCAATTATACAATTGCTTGAAGAATCAACACTCCACGATGTAGGTGTTGGCACTGCCTTCCTTAATAAGACTCCCATAGTGCAAGCATTACAGCCAAGAATAAATGAGTGGGATTCTATTAAACTAAGAAGCTTTTGCACAGCTAAAGAATTAGTCAAGAGTGTCAAGAGAGAACCTACAGAATGGGAGAAAATCTTTGCCTGCTACACTTTCGGACAGAGAGCTAATATCCAGAATACACAAAGAACTCAAAAAACTGAACACCAAAACCACAAATAATCAATAAATGGGCTATTGAGCTAAATAGAAATTTCTCAATGTAGGAAGTCCAGGAACCCCATAAATATATGAGAAAATATTCTACATCACTAGCAATGAGATGTAGGCAAATCAAATCACTAGGCAAATCAAAACTTCACCGAAATTCCACTTCACTCCTGTCAGAGTGGAAAAATGAAGAATATGGCAGATGCTGGAGGAGTTGTAGGAAGGAAGGAACACTATCACATTGTTGGTGGGACTGCAAGCTTGTACAGCCACTCTGGAAAGCAGTGTAGAGACTTCTCAAAAACTAGGGCTGAAACCACCTTATGACTCAGCTATCCCATTCCTGGGTATTTTCCCCAAAGAGCTGGAATTGGCATACTACAGAGCTACTGCTTCATGAATGTTTATAGCAGCTCAATTTACTACATCTAAACTATGGAACCAACTCAGATGCCCCTCACTGGACAAGTGGATTAAAAAACTGTGATACGTACACACCCACACACATATCTATATATTGGAAATCTACTCTACCATTATAGAGAAAGAGGTTGTGGCATTTACAGCCAAATGGATGGAGATGGAAAAAATTATGCTGAGTGAAATATCCCAAATTCAGAGACTCAAGGGTTGAATGAGTTCTTTCCTATGTGAAAGCTAGAATACAATCAGAAACAGACTGAAAGTTGGCTAAGCTAATAATACCCTCAACGTGGGTGAATTTTTACATAAGCAGGGGGAGCCATGCCTATGATGCTGGGAGATGAAGGGAAAGGAGGGGTGGGATTAGGGGGCATATCAGAGAAGCTGGAGGGAGGGAGTATGGGGGTTATCAACCTAGTAGGGAACCTTCATCTTCCATGAGAAGCCCAACTAACATGGGTTAAAATAGGGGATACAAAGGATTGGGGAGAACTCAAAGTGGGGAGACCATGGAATGGCATCAGCATTGGCTTGCTCTGTTAATATCCATGTGTTCATGAATGTGTGGCAATGATTTCTCCCAATATCTAAGACTATGTAGAACAAAAATAAATAAATAAATAAATAAATAAATAAGAAAAAAAGAAACATTCATTTCGCAATGTCCCCTAGTTTCATGCCATTGGGGTGGAGTGTGGATTATTGTGTGGTTGAGGGAATGCCAAAAACAGGTGAGGTCTGCAGAAATACATTGTTGCACAGTAGGGCAGGGGAGCATGGTGGTCCAGTACAGTTAGGAGAGAAAGGATGTAACGAATGACTTCACTGGCTCCCTAGACTCTTGTGTGAATTAGAGTTGATCTACAAGTTTCTTTGTGTCCTGTGGGGACACAGAAATAGCTGAGATGAAAACCAGATGGCCTGCCATGGGAGCTACAGTGGGGAGGCTTCATATGTGTGGAGATGTGATCTTGGCAAGGGCCAGAAAAGGCCTTTGTTGAGATCTGGAAAACGGGCTGCTTGGATAGCGCTAATGTGGGCTTGCATCAGAAAGGGAAGTTCACCAGGCCTACCAGAGCCCAGAGAACAAAACACAATTCTTCAATGCAACCATTAGCTTAGGAAAACAGAAAGATCACCAGGAACATAAGAATCGACACGGAGGAGGCCAGAGAACCTGAGCATGTGTCAGAGGAACTGATGCAAATTTCTCAACTGAGATTGAGATTGTTTCTTAAGTTGGGGTTGGAGTATAGAATAGAAGGTGGAGAAACATCTTAAACACGATGTGTTTTTGTGGAATAAATGACCGTTGAAAAGAAACTGTTTAAATTGGAAACAATGGACTTAACAGAAAATTTGTTAGAAAGATTTTAGAAATTTTAGAAACAATCACATATCTTTGTATTGTTGAATGGCAGAATGGCAGTATTATTATACAAATTATTTGTTTAAACTTCTTATCATTCAAGTGTCTTTTACTTTTTCAGTTTGAAAGATGAAAATATTTTCTCCTTTGCCTTTCCTTCCCTTTCCATTTTCCAATACCCTGTACTTTCACATATACAAGGATAAAGTGGATAATAATCACAATCTGTTGTAATCTTGATTAAGTCTATATAGATTTTTCTAAAATTTGATTCCACAAGCTGAAAATTTGGAAGTCTTCTTCCTGCTCTAATGAATGTAACAAACGAATACACTTCATTCCCCTAATTGAAGGCCATGGGATTCCTTTTCCTATTTGGAAAGTGTCTTCATGTTTGGACCAAGTTTGCTGTATTGACTTCTACTTGTGTTGTATTGGTTGCTCTGCAGACTTGCTGAGTAAATGTACAGCTAAAACTCCTCTCTGTTGTTCCCCTTAGATTCAAAGTGTACCTACCCCTTTATTGTTTTTCAGAATAAAATTTTTAAATAAATTACTTTGAACAGACACGTAGATATAAATACTCTAATATTTTGCACACATTTGGTGGTAGCTTTATTTTACTTATAGAATTATTAATGATGAATATGAATATAGATTTCTGGACTAATGCAACTTTTTCTGCATTTTTTAAGGCTTTGAGTCCTTGTGTTCTATCTACACGGTATCAGATAGAAAGTGAGATGCTATCATGATTTCCATTCCATTCTGGGTATAGCCTATCATTTCCCCTTTCTGGAAGATTTTATTGTTGATGTTCTTAAGTTTCAAACTGATTTATCCAATTGTGGGTCTGTTTTCTTTTGTCCTTTTATTTCATGATGGTTCCTTTCAATCTGAAGGCTAGTTTTGTTTTCAGGTGGGAGAAATTTGCTGATTTAGTTATTTTAAAAATGATTTCATTTTCTCAATACTCTGATTTTTCTTCTGGCCACAGATTTCCTAGTCCCAAAGTGGATGATAATTACCTAGGTGATCTCAGTGTATAAAAATTGAGTTCAGTGTATAATTTATAACAAGTGTGCTCTTTTATATTATACTTGAATAAAAAGTTTAAAGCATAACAGCATGCTGAAAAGTAATAATTATAATATATTTTGCACAAAATATTAATTCCTTAATAAACAAAGCTCTTGAAATGAAAAAAAGAAAAATACCTTTTTAAAATTCATACAGGACAAGAATTTTTTAAATCTCAAGTGAATATCTATATAATGAGTCATAAACAAATAATAAGGCAAAAGTTCAGCAGCAAATGCAAAGTAAAACAGATATTATATATACCTTATGTTGGTAAGAGTGATATAGGGAAATGGTGCATGTTTGTGGAGTTTGGGGAAAAAGAGCACTTTGAAATATTGCAGAGGATATTAATGCTGTAGAGACATTCAGGTGAATGAATTGACCCTGATAACAAAAATTCAATAATAGGGAATTCTGTGGAGACTACTATCAAAGTATAGAAGTTTATTCTTATTTAAAAAATGTTTTCTTGGGGCTGGAGCGGTGGCTAAGTGGTTATGTTGCTTGCCTGGCATGCGCGAGTGTGTGAGTTCAAACCCTAGTACCTTAGTGAAAAACTAAATAAAATTGATTCTTTCTCTCTCTTTCTCTCACTGTCCCTCTCTCTCTCTAAAAAATTTTCTTATTGGTGCATTATAGTTATACATAAAAATGGAATTCATAGTGATATATTCATACGTGCACATGACATAATTTGGTTAATTCCATTCCCCTTGTTCCTCTCCCTTCTCAATTCTCAACCTTCCTCCCCACATTCCCCTTCTCTACTCCACTGTTCTTCCTTCTATTTTCATGAGATCATTCTCTTTTTCTCTTTCTTTTGTTTCCTTTTTTATTTCTCTCTAGCTTTCATACATGACAGAAAACATTCAACCCTTGAGTTTCTAGATCTGGTTTATTTCACTCATCATGACATTTTCCAGTTCTGACCATTTAGAGTAAATGGCATGATTTCATTCTGAGTAAAACTCCATTGTGTGTATATACCACATTTTCTTTATTCAATTGTCCATTGCGGGATACCCAGGCTGGTTCCATAACTTGGCTACTGTGAATTATATCAATATTAACATTGGTATGTGTGCATCACTACAGCATATTGATTTTAGTTCTTTGATAAATACCAAGGAACCGGATAATAGAGTCATGTGGTGGTTTCATTCCTAGTATTTTGAGAAATCTCCATACTACTTTCTATAGTGGCTATGTACATTTTCATTCCCACAAACAATGTATAAGAATACCTTTGTCCCCACATCCTGTCCAGCATTTATTATTTGAAATTTTTGGGGGGAGGGCAGTTCTGGGGATTGAACCTATGCATGCTTTACCACTAGTTACATCAAAGCCCGTTTTATACTTGTGGTGAGAGACAAGATCTCCCTAAACTGCTGAGGATTTCACTATGTTGCTAAGGCTGGCATCTAACTTGGAATCCTTCTGCCTCTGTCTCTCAAGTTGCTGGGATTTATAGGTATGCACCACCATACCTGGCTTATTATTTGTGTTCTTAAAAATCTCTGTGTAATTATAATTTGCATTTTCATAATACTGAACATGTGTTCATATATTTGTTAGCTTTTGCATTTCTTCTTTTGAAAAATGTCTGTTTATTTTTCCACTTATTGATTGGATTTTGGGGGTTTCTTTTAGTGTTAAATTTTTGAGTGCTTGCTTTTTGTTTATTTGTCTTTGTTTTATTTTGTTTTGTTTTGCAATTCCAGAAATGGAACCCAGAGCCTCACACTTGTTAGGCAAGCAGTCTACCACTGGGCTACATCCTCAATCCTTGAGTTCTTTTTATATTCCGAATATAAATGCCCTATTGGAAAAGTAACTGCAAAAATTTCCTCCCATTTTATAGGTTCTCTGTTCATGCTCATAAATGTTTCATTTGTTGTGCAGAATCATTTTAATTGGAAGATAACCCACTTATTGATTATTGATTTTGTTTCTTGAGTGTTAGCTGTCTTATTAATGAAGTTGGTACTTGCACCAATTTATGGAGTGATGACCCTATATTTTTCTAGCAGTTCTAATGTTTCTGGTCTAAGAGGTCTTTGTTCCCCTTTGAGTTGATTATTTGCAGGGTGAGATATGCAGATTTAATTTTATTCTTTTACATATAGATATCCACTTTTCCCAACACCATTTGTTAAAATGCATTTTTCCAATGCATGTTTTGGTAGCTTTGTCAGGATCAGATGACTATAATTATGTGTTTTTTGACTCTCTGCCTTCTGGTCTGTTCCATTGGTCTTTGTATCTGTGTTTTGTTTTTGTTTTTAAAGAGAGAGGGGGACAGTAGGAAGAGAGAATCAATTTCATTCAGTTTTTCATGTGGCTTTCTTTGTTGTGTACGTGGTACTTGAGTCTGAACCCATGTACTCACACATACCAAGCAAGCGCTGTAACCGCTGAGCCATCGCTCCAGCCCCTTTATGTCTGTTTTGATAACCATACCATACTGTTTTTGTTACTATGGCTGTGTAGTATTATTTGAGATAAGTTATGGTGATGCCTCTAGTATCACTCTTCTTGTTTAGGATTATTTTGGTTATTCTGGATCTTTTATTATTCCATATGAATTTTAGGACATTTTTTCAGTTCAATGAAGAATGTCATGGGTATTTTGATAGAGCTTACATTGAATCTGTATAATGCTTTTGGTAATATGGCCATTTTGACAACATTAATCCTGATTATCCAGGAACGTAGGAGGTCTCTCCATCTACTAAGATCTTCTTCAATTTATTTCTTTAGTGTTCTATAGTTTTCATTGTAGTGATCTTTCACCTCCTTGCTTAGATTTTTTACAAGTATTTTATTTTATTGTTTAGGTCATTGTGAATATGATAGTTTTTCTGATTTTCTTCTCAGCAGATTCAGTTTTGGAGTATAGGAAAGCTATTGATTTTTGTATGTTAATTTTGTATCCTGCTACTTTACTTAATTCATTTATCAGCTTCAGAAGTCTTCTGTGTAGTTTTTGGATCTTTTAGATATAGCATTATGTCATCAGTCAACAGATAATTTAACTTCATCTTTTCCTATTTGTGTTTCTTTAATCACCTTATGACCCAGTTATCCCACTCCTGGGTATTTTCCCCAAAGAGCTGGAATTGGCATACTACAGAGATACAGCTTCATCAACGTTTTTAGCAGCTGAATTTACTATAGCTGAACTATAGGACCAACCCAGATGCCCCTCACTAGACGAGTGGATTCAAAAACTGTGATACACACACACACACACACACACACACACACATACACATACACGCACACATATATTGGAATTCTACTCTGCTATTAGAGAGAAAGAGATCATGGCATTTACAGCTAAATGGAGAGAAATGGAAAAAATTATGCTGAGTGAAATATCCCAAACTCAGAGACTCAAGGGCCAAATGTTTTATCTCATATGTGGAAGCTAAAATATAATTGGAAACAAGCTGACAGTTGGCTAAGCTAAGAACAACCTCAACATGGGTGAAATTTTACACAAGCAGGGGAAACCTTGCCTATGACACTGGGGGATGAAGGGAGGGTAGAGGGCATGGAGAGGGAATAGGAGGGATATCAAGGCAGCTGGAGGGAGGGAGAATGGGGGTTATCAACCCAGTGGGGAACTTCAACTTCCATGAGAAGCCCAACTAACATGGGGGTAAAGTAGGGGGAAACATGAGATCATGGGGAACCCAAAGAGGGGGAGACCATGGAATGGCATCAGTCTTGGCTTGCTCTGTCATTATGCATGTGTTCATGATTGTATGGCAATGATTCCCTCCTAAATGTAAGACTATCTTGAACGAATAAATTTTTTTAAAAATTTCCTTCTCTTGCATGATTGCTCTGGCTAGAGTTCAAAGAATTAAACTGAATATGAGGGGTGAGAGTAGGTATCCATTTCTTCTTGCTTGTAAAGGAAATAGTTTCAATTTTTCTCCAATCAGCATGATGTTGGCTTTGGAGTTTTCAGGTAGAGCCTTTATGAGATTGAGGTAAGTTCTTTCTATCCCTAGTTTCTCCAGAGTTTGTAACATGAATGGGTGCTAGAGTTTGTCACTAGCCTTTTCTGTATCTGTTGAGGGATTATGTGACTTTTGTCCTTAATTCTATTTACATAATTATTTATATTTACATTACATATCCTTTCTAATCTCTAATTTTGTTAATTTGGGCTTCTCTCTTTTTTGGTTAGTTTGGTTAAGGGTCTGACAATCTTATTCATTCTTTCCAAGAAATTTTTGTTACATTGATCTTGTGTAATTCTTTTTATTCTAAATTTCACTAATCTCAGGTTTAATCTTAATTATTTCTTGCCTTCTACCATTTTTTTCTTGCTTTTTTAGGGGCAGGAGATGTAACAGATTGTTTATTTTGAATTTTTTTAAAATGCAGGCTCTTAGTGCTATAAACTTTCCTCCTAAAACCACCTTGATATTATCCCAGAGATTTTGAAATGTTGCAACTCTGGGTTTTTTTTTCCTAATTTTTTTTATTTTTCCAGTTTTCTTCTCTTATCCATTCCTCATTGAAAAGTGTCCTATTGAATACCCATGTATTCAATATCCATCTATTTTTTATATTATTATTGATTTCATTCCATTGCTATACAATAAGATGCAAGGAATAGTCTTGCTTTTTCTTTCATACTTGCTAAGACTAGTTTTGTGTCCTAAAATACAGTATATTTTTAGAAGGATCCATGCACAATTAAGAAGTTTTTAATGGAAGTAATATCATATAGATGTATGTTAGGGCCATATAATTGAAAGTATTTTTTATATCTGAAGGAGCTTTACTTACTTTATGTAAAGATGAATTACCTACTGGTGAGAGAGAGATGTTGAACTTACCCAGTATTACTGTATTGGAATCTGAGACTTTATGCTGAGTAGTGTTTGCTTTATGTAAGTAGGTGCAAAGACATTTGGGACATAAATATTTACAATTGTATCTTCTTGTTGTATAATCCCCTTTACTAGTGTTAAGTATCTTTGTCTCTTCTAATTTTTGCTTGAAGTTTGCTTTATCAAATTTGAGAGTAGATACTCCTGCTTGCTTTTGGTCTTAAATTTCATAGTAAACTTATTGTCAATCTTTCACCTTTAGCCTATGAATGTATTTGCCTGTAAGGTGAATCTTTTGTAAACAACATATGGTTTGGTCTTGTTTTCTAATCTACCTTACCAGTCTGTCTTTTAATTGTAGAGTTGATACCATTTACATTGTGATGTTATAGAGAGATTATTTCTTGCCATTTATTTATAATGTAGTGTTTGAACTTGGTTTTCCTGTGCTAAGCTATTATTTTAGTAAGATTCATTCATTAACTTTTTTTTTTTCATTTTCTCTGCATGAAATGTTTCCTTAAGAGTTTGCTATAGTGGGGCTGGAGTGGTGGCTTGGCGGTTACGGAGCTTGCCCGGCATGTGCAAGTACAAGGGTTCAAACTCCAGCACCCCTATACACAACTAAGTGTCAGAGAAATGAAAGTCACATGAAAAACTCCATAAAAATTGATTCTCTCTCTCTCTTTCACTGTCCTTCTCTTTTTTCTTTTGAAAAAAAGAAAGAGTTTGCTATAGTGCTGGTTTAGTAGTCATGAATTCTTTTAGTTTATGTTTTTCATGAAAGGTTTTTATTTCTATCCTTGAATTATGAAGAATAGCTTTTCTGGCTAAAGTAATCTTGGTTGGCAATTGTTATATTTCAGAGTTTGGTAAAAATTATTCTAAACCTTCCTGGCTTTTAAAATCTGGGCTAAGAGATCAATGGTGATTCATATTGGTTTACCTCTAAATGTGGCCTACCATTTTTCTCCTGCAGCTTTTACAATTCCATCCTTGTTCTGTATACTGGGCATTTTAATTATAATGTGTCATGAAGATGATGCTTTTTATCTTGTCTATTTGGGGTTCTGAAATCTCCTACATTTGGATATCCACCTAATTCCCAAGGTTTAGATTTTTTATGACATTCTTTCACTGAAAAGAACATGTATACCCTTAGTTTTTATGTCATTCCATCTTCAGTGCTAATGATTTGGCCTCTTCATATTTTTCCAGATTTCCTGAACATTTTGGTTTTGGTTTCTTATCATGTTTATTTTATTTTTGACTATACCTTGTTTATGGGTCTGAAAAAAATCTGTCTTCTGTATGGTATAATCTAGTAGTGATATTTTCTATTAAATTTTTAAAATTTAATTTGTTTTATTGATCATTTAATTGCTAGGATATCTATTTGATTCTTTTCCAGAATATTTGTCTCTTCATTTAAATGATTTTCTGTATTTTCTCTCAGTTCATTTCTTAGATCTTCTTTTAGCTCCTTGAGCATTTTAATCCATCAACTTTTTGAATTATATATCTGGAATTTTGCCCACTTCAATGTCTAATGGTTCAGTTGTTGGGGTAGGGATATAGATTTTTTTGGAGTTATTTTGCTTCCATGTTTTCTCATTTTTTTCTGCATCTGAGTGTTGAGATTTGTCAATCTGGTGGAATGGATCTTTCTTTCATTTTATGATGCATTCCAAATCATATCCATGTCAAAGGATCCAGTTAATGTGTTTTTGGTATTTTGATCCATTGCTTATACCTCTTTAAATGGAACTGGTTATCATCTATAACTACAAACACTTAAGTCTAAATCATATACTACATAGTGTTCAAACTTGTTAAAACATTTTCTATAATTCCAATACATCAGTTGTGGAATGGGCGATACACTACAATGGGCTGAAAGACTTTATTAAAGAAATATAATTATTATTACACAAGATAGGGCAAGAAAATTAAAGAGAAAGAAGAGAACGGATAAAAGAAGAAAGAAAGGAGGAAGAGAAAAACAACAGGAAGTGGGAAGGAGAAGAGGCAGAAGATGAAAAATGAGTAAATGAAAAAAATAAAGAGTGAGAATATAGAACATGGTAAGAAAGAATGGAATATATATATCTGATTAATACATTATGCTGAAGATGATAATAATGGCAAACAATCCCCCTTAGAAAGGAAAAAACAAAATCATTCAAGCAAACTAAACAAAAATAAGAAAATTATAAGATAAAGAACAAAGCAAAACACAGAGTAAGTAAAAATAAAAACTATGAAGAATAAATTTAAATCAAAGTAAAAATTAAAAAAAAACAACCTAAGTAACTAAACAAACAGCAAAAGCAAAACTGAAAAGGCAGAACCCGCCTACACACACTTTCAAAATAAAATAATACTCATACACATTTAAAAAATAACTCACAAAAATAAAAAATAAGTCTGGAGCAGGAATAGAGACAAAAGAAAACAATGCGTGCGAAAAGAGAGGGTAAGAGTAAAAGATAGAGTTGACGAGAGTAAGAAGGGAAACAGAATGGATAGGTCCAATTAGTACATTATTTTTCATAAATTTAGAAAAAGCTTTAAAAAGTCAGAGATACAAAAATGTCAGCTACAAAAACACCAACAGCCCAATTGATAAATGGGCCAAAGAGCTAAATAGAGACTTCTCACCAGAGGACATTGATCAAGACAATGAATACATGAGAAAGTGCTCTAAATCATTAGTAATCAGAGATATGCAAATGAAAACCACATTAAGATATCACCTTACACCAGTCAGAATGGCAAAGATGAAGAAAATAAACAACAATAGATGCTGGAGGGGATGTGGAGAAATAGGCACACTAACACACTGTTGGTGGAGCTGCAGACTGGTACAGCCCCTCTGGAAAGCAGTATGGAGAATCCTTAAAAAATTAGGGATGACTCCACCATACGACCCTGCTGTTCCACTCCTGGGTATCTTTCCAGGGGACTTAGAATCAGCACATTACAGTGACACCGCAATATCGATGTTCATAGCAGCACAATTTACTATTGGTAGGCTATGGAAACAACCCCGGTGTCCCTCACAGGAAGAATGGATCCAAAACCTGTGGTACATTTATACCATGGAATATTACACAGCAATTAGAAACAATGACATTGCAGCCTTCGAGGGTAAATGGATGGTTATGGAAGAGATCATGATGAGTAAAATCAGCTTAACCCAGAGATCTAAGGGTCGATTGTCTTCACTCTTCTGTGGAGGTGGGGACTAGACCCTGGACAATGAGAAAGTTAGTCTAGAAACAGAATTTAAATCCAGATAAGATGTAATGCTTTACAATCTAATAGTTTTTTTAGAGTTATAATGGGAAGGGGAAGGGAGGGATAAGGGAGGGTAATTGGGGGGGCACTCCTGGGGATAATTGCAATATCCAGAATATATACACATTTTATACACATTTTATATTATTTTGTTAAAATCTTGTAAGGTTGCTCAAAAATAAAAAAATAACAAATAAATAAATAAAAATAAAAAATAATAATAAAAAAAAAGTCAGAGATAAAGGTACCCATTTGGAACCACAGCTGTTAAGAGGACCTCCCTGGCTACCTAGGAAGACCCTGCCCCAACACTAAAAGCAGAAGTGGCTAAGGATGTGGGTCAGTGGCTGAGCACCCCTAGGTTCAAACCCAGCTTCACAACAATCAAAATAACACCAACATAATCAATAATCATAAAGCAAACACAGGAAAATTTTAAAAAAGCAAAAAGGGAGTTGGGCAAGAAAATAGGAGAGGTAATGACAAGGAGAGAGAGAAAAAAGAGGGAGTAGATATGATCGAATGAGAAGAACATAGATGAACATCTCCAATTAGCACATTATAACAGTACTAATGGAAAGTGCAGAAGGATGGATTAAGGAATGCAATTTCCAATAGCTGTTGGATTGATACATAAAGTTATCCCCGTGAAATAGAAAAGACGAACATTTAAAGGTCAAAAAATAATTCTTGCTGACATTCTGAGAAGGAGGGAGTACTTAGTGGGATTTCCTGTTTGGGATTAACATGATATTGGGATTTGCAGTATGTACTGAATCCTCCAGTCTAACTGCAGAGTGACTCTGGGTTTGGTGGCAAACTGCACTGGTCCACTCCACAGTATGTTTGTTATTGGAACTTTTTAGATCAGACTTTTGCTTGAAAGTCTTCCCTACCCTCAAGTTCTTGTACTTCTTGTGCTAGTGAGATTATGTGGCTGCAGAGCGTTTGTGGTGTTTGTCAAAGTTCTTAGGATGGTTTGATGGAACTTCCCAAGAGTCTTCCACCTTGTTGTCTGCTCTCTCCCAGGGTAGAGAAGCAGTTTTGTGTTCTGACTGAAAGAGCTTGTCTTGGGGGGATAACTGCAAATAACTCCCCATCTCTCTTCTTGGGGGCAGTTCTAGTGGGTCTGAGGGAGGTGCCCTACCCTTCTTCCAGAGGGGTTTGGGGTATGGGAGGCTGAAAGACCCCCAGAGGTGTGCTCACCTGCCCATTTCCCCAGGTCTGCCCGTAGGATCCTGTTAGCCCATGTGTTAATTCTTCACAGCTGCGGCTGGCTGCACTGTTCTGCTGTGGCATATCAGAATGGGCCTGAGAGTCTCCAGTGCTTAATCTCTGGCAGGTGCTGGTAGGTGTCTTGTTTTAGGCAGGACTCTTAAACTCCAGTGCTGCAGTAGATGTCCCAGGATAGGCAGTTCTAAAAATTTTGCATTATAAATCGCTGTGTGCAGATGTTTGCCCCCCAGCTTGGTAACAGCTCTTGCTATTCATCCCTCTCCTGAGCAGTCTATGACTCTGAGAATCCTTCAAGAATTTCTCCTTCAAGTCCAGACCTTCCAAATTGTGCCAGACTGTGGCTGCTGAACTTGGGAATTGTGTGGCACTAAGGCACCAGAGTTTATTGTCCTGCCTTTAGACTTTCACCTATTACAGCTCCAGGGTGTGACAAACTGACTTTTGGGCTGGAATACACCATAGCAATGAGAGAAAGAAAAAAAGAAAAGAAAAGAAGAAAAGAAAAAGAGGTGGATACCATTAGAGTTGGAAGGATCTTGTGGATGTTGAAAACAGGATATAAAAAAGATATGACAGAAAAACCTGGAGATCCCTGCTCCTCTTTGCACACAAAGGTGACCCTTTCAAGATCAGTTCTGGTCCCAGTTCTCATCCTCTTCAGCTGGAAGTACAGTTCTGCTCCTGAGTTACACTGGTTTTTTGTACTGTATTCAAATTTCTTTCTGCTTGAAGAACAATGGTAAAGTTGGAAGTTGTTGGAGTCTGACCTTCATTCTATTTCTTCAGCTGCCCTAGAGTGACCTTGTGACAATTATTGGGGTCTGACCTTCACCTCCATTATATCAGCTGCCCTAGAGTGATCTTATGACTATTTGCATAAGCTCCTTCTGGAAGGGCTGCTAGGTCGTGCTTTGTTAAAAATTAGGGTGGGTTAAAATGTCTTAATGCCAG
>PVKS010042674.1:0-15298 GCA_004027875.1 Aplodontia rufa | reverse complement strand
GTTGACATTTTTGAGGATTTTGTAGATTCTGGATATGAGACCCTTGTCTGAGGAATCATAGTCCATGATTCTCTCCATTTCTGTAGGAAACCTCTTGACTCTTTTGATTGTTTCCTTGGCAGTACAAAAGCTTTTTAGCTTTATGGCATCCCATTCACTGATTTTTGACTTTACTTCCTTCACTTTTGGAGACCTGTTGTGAAAGTCTTTGGCAACCACATCTTAAAAAAGTTGTCTCTATAGTTTTGGTTTTCCAGGATGTCACATCGATGGGACCACACAGTATGTAGCCTTTCCAGGCTGGCTTCTTTCAGCACATCTTTCCACATTCTTTTAACTGTTTTGCACAATTCAAAGTGTATCTTTTGTAAATAATATTCTTTTCTCTAGTCTAATGATTCACATCTTTCTGGAGATATGTACTATGTTTATAGTTGCATTATTTACAGATGTATTTAGGTTTATAACAGTCCTTTGGCTACTCCTTTCTTGCATTCTTTTGGATGAAGCATTTTAAAATTTATTCCATTCTTTTTCCTTTATTAGTGAGTTTCTTACATTTAATTTTACTGGTTTTAATTGTTCCCCTAGAGATTGCAACATGCATCACTGACTTATTAGCGTCTAATTTAGATTAATGTCTTTGCCGCTTCCTGCCCAATGTAGGATGCTTTCTTTTAGTTCCATCTACCCATCCTGTCTTAGGATTTTCAGTTGTACCCTCCGTAAATCCCATGTGGCATTATTATCATTGCTTACACAGCCAAGAGTCGTTTTCATACAGACACAATTTCTCTTTCTGGTGTTCATCATTCTTTTCTTTCTATCTTCCTTTTTTGCCTGTGTGTTTCTATCTGTAATCATTTTCCTCTGTCAAAACAAAATCTCTGGCATTTCCTTTAGTGACAATTTCTTCATTTTTTTAACTTGAAAATATCTTCATTTTGTTTTTATTTTCAAAGAATATTTTTGCTAGACATGGAGTCTAGGATCAGCAAGGTTTTCTTTCAGAACTTTGTATATGTAATTCCATTTTCCCCTGGCTTCCATTGTTTCTATTGAGAAGTTGGTGTTTTGCCTTACTGATGTGCCCTTGAGGGTAATGTATCTTCTTCCCCATGCCCTAGCTTATTTGAGTATTTTCTGTTCTTCCTTGATTTACTTAGATGGGTGAGCTGTGCTTTTCTTGGTATTTATCCTGCTTTAATTAATCCCCTTTGAGTCCATATTTGTTGTTCCACTTCAAGGAATGGAAAATTGAGCCAGTAAAGGACAAAGGTCTCTGGCTCTTTTGGATCAGAATTTACCAGCCTTTAATTGGCAGCATCACACCTCCCCCCAGGCCCTCTGATGGGCTTCTGTCTTGCCTACCTCCACCACCTTCTCTCTTACTCCTGGGGTATTTAGGACAGAGTATTAGGACATCTGGAATAGTTTGATACCATGCTCTGAATGTTTGGTTCCCCCAAGTTCATACTTTGAAATGCTGTCCCCTAAGGGGATGATGTCAAGGAGATGGAGTCTTTGGGAAGTGATTAGGTCATGAGGGTGGAGCTCTCATGAGGAGGATTAGTGCCCTTATAAAAAGCACCAGGGAGATCCTGTCCCCTGTTTTACCATATGAGAACACAGCAAGAGGGAGGCACCATGAATCTGAGAATCTGAGAGGAGTCCTTACCCACACCGAATCTCCTGGTGCCTTGGTCTTGGACTTCTCAGTCTCCAAAACTGTGAACAATAAAAGTCTGTTGTTTATGAGCCACTCACTGTATGGGGTCTGTCATAGCAGCCCAAATGGATTGAGGCATTTGGTTAGGAAGATGTTCTCACAATATATGCTCAGGATGGTGGTCATGATGTCAGGCATGGCACACCCATTTATGGATGCCCGATTTTTATAGATACCTTGGAGTAGTGGTTAAGATCCAGCATCAGGATCAGATCACTTGGATTTATATTCCAGCTTTGCCACCCATTTCTCTGCTAGTGGTATAGTTGAAGGAAGGCGATATGAAAAGATCCATGTGTTAAAGACTTGTTCATCAAGATGGTGCCTTTAGGAGGTACTGCGGACCTTTGCAAAGCAGCCTAGTGGGAGATCCTTAGGTAATTGGGGAAGATGCCCTCAAAAGGCACCGTGAGACTCTAGAATCTTCTTCCTTCTCTCTTTTGCTTCCTGTCCATGAGGGGAGCAGATTTGCTCTACCATGTGTTATCACCATGATGTTCTGGCTTGCCATAAGACCATACAAAGTTTTCTCTTTATAAGTTGATTGTCTCAGGTATTTTGATATAGTGGTGGGAAATTAACACAGATGATAATCCAGTAATCCTTCAGTTTAGTTTCTCTTTTGTAAAATGGGAGGTGCTAATAGTGCTGCCTCACAGAAATAACTACTTCATAGTTAGTTTCTTTTTTATTTCCCTTTGAATAATCAATTAGTTAATATAAAAAAAAGCATTAGAAGTGTCTGGAATAACAGCTCCCTATAATTGTTACCTGTTGTGTTTACCATGTGCAGGATCTGCTTTCTGAGTATACATACTGTGAATGGGGCTGGGGAACATGTCTAATGACAGATGACCCTGTGTACAAGAGCATAATGTGGAAAAGATCCTCCCAGGGTCTCTGTGAGCCCATGCCAGCAGGGTACTACATACCCTCTTGCATGTGTATACATCATGTGTGCAGAAAACCAGACCTCTGCACCCACCTGTCAGGCATGTTGGTGACCCACTTTAAAGGAAAGGATTTGCTTAGTCCAAACAAGATCAGGGGACCAGAGGTGTGAGATCCTCACTGTCTCAGCACTAATTGAGTCTCAACAGCCATTTGGCTTCATTTCTACAGTCACCAGACACTATGACTCTCATTTTCCCTTCCAGCAATTAATAGAGGAGGCACCGAGAGCCATTTCAGGGAACATGGAGAGCTACTCAAAACGGCCAAATTGTTAGCGGCCATGCCTGGAAATACTACGTGGAAAAAATGCTTCATTTCACAGCAAGTACTTTTGCTGAAATACCCAGGAAACAGACAACAACCTCAGGGTGACCTTTTCACTGACTTTGTGAATAATGCCAAAGCACTGTGAGAAGAATAGGGTTTGGAAACGGACAAGTCCAGATTTGGATTTTGTTTCCTCCTTGTGTGAACCTGGGCCATGTCCCCCTGCCCTCCCCAATTTCAGTCTAATGTCTTCAGCTGGAGCCTTCAAACTCTTTAATGCAGACTTCAGATGAGGGATGCAAGGAAGGGGAGCTCATTGCTCCTCTAGCTCTACACAGGATGGTTCACCCCTAACCCCATGAAAACCTTGCACAGTTTCAGATTCTGAGTTTCCAGGAGCTTCAGCTTCTTGACAAATTCTGCCTGGAGATCTTGACTTCCTTCAAAGGGGTGGGTCTTTTATGCATGACATTGATGCAAGAGTAAAACTCAGTCACTGAGCTGAGTGCAACAGGACATACACACTGTTGAGATAGGATCGGGGGAGGAGTCACAGAACACCACAGTGGAAAACCACTACAACACTTATTTGACTTCTGTTTTTCAAGAATTCCTTCCCTCCAGGTGCCTTTGACTAAGCTCATCTCTTGGCCTGTCTCTACTGATTGGCTTCCTGCTCCTGTTCTCTTCTTGTGCCTCCCTCCTTCAATCTACAGCAGATAGCACAGTATCTCCAAATTCCCCTCCTGAGATTTTGCACCCAAACCATCCCATCTGGGGAAGCTCATCAGACACAATGGCCTTTTATTAAAGAGCATCCACCTTTCCAAAATGGCAGCTGAAAATATAAATGGCTCTTCATTCTGTTGTCTGAGTAGTGTGTGTGCGCGCGTTTTCCCCCACCTGCGCAGCAGAAACTGAGACACATCCTTAGGTACAGAGATTCCATTTGGGAAGTGATGTCAGAAATCAGAAAAGAGGGAGCAAAGAGAGCGAGACAAGGAAATGCCTATCAGCAAGGTGTCTTCTACAGACAGCAGAGGATGAATACTGCAGGAACTGCTGAGAAGAGGCATGCAGCACTGTCTATTTAAATCTGGGTCATGTGTCTGCTGGAGGCTCCCATCTCCTGCTGTCTGAGTTTTTCAGGAAGCAGTGACTCCTCCATATATGCAGGCTGCATCTCAGTGGAGTGGGTTATTGTACCTTTCGAGAAAGCCCAGAAGCAAGAGAGCAAAGACATCCATAGTTCATACCTTGGGTTGTGTGCATGTAACTGTCTCCCTGCTGTGGCTGAAGTCAGAGGTGGCCAAGCGGATGAGAAGTGTTGCATCAGCAACATAGTGGGGCAGGTGAAGGTGCCTAGCACAATGCCTGGCACTCAGAGGTCAGCAAAGCTTCCTCCCTTCTCTTCATTTTTTTTCTGAGTCTCCATGGGCTGTTACTGAGGCCAGGATTCCAGCCAGAGCTATCTGATTGAGTGGAAGTACCCTTTTCCCAAGACCTCAGTGTGTACTTGATCAATTTAAGAACTAAAGCACAGCTTGGTTTTAGTTCTTACACTGCTGGTTTGTGTTTCCAGGAATTAGATATTTGCTAAGTTTGTTGAAAGGAGACTTAGAGATCAAAGATCTGGCAAGCTGGTATCTGTCTGGAAGAATATATCAAATAAAACTGCTCTCTCTCTCTTTGTCTCTGCTTAATCTTGGAATGTTTAGAGAAAGAAAATGAACAGAAGGTGCAGTCAGGATTATAGACAGAAAGGAGAGGAAAAAGGTGAATCCTCTTGTAATAGGACAATCCTAAGAGACAGATGAAGGAAAAATTTGAGAGCCATTTGGTGTTGGTTGTTTCTGGAACATGAAAGACTGATTTCCAAGTGTAGCCTCTCTGAAAATGAAGTTCAAATGGAATAAGAGAGAGAGAGGAAGCCCTCAGTCATAGGTTTGGCAAGATATGGGATGAGAGGAGGCAGATCTGAATGGAGCCACCAAATAGCAGTGTGGTGTGGGTGCATCCTTCACATCTCCAGACCTCTCACCTGCTGCAAGTGGGTGAATTTAGGTGTTCACTAAGGTCCCTTCCTGTCTGATTAGATGTATGTCCTTCCCTGGGAAGGTTTTCATGAGCAACAATGTCTTGGGGGTAAGTTGAACAGGCCCACTGGTGAAGGGGCACAGAAAAGCCTTTGAAGACAAGTGGCATGGTGAAAACCCATCAAGAAGAGGAAATGGTTTTGAGGTTGAAGGATGGAGCATGTTTGAATGATCAAGAGCTTTTCCCTACCCAGCTGTAGGAGCCAGATCGGTCTTACCACCACCCTGAAAGTAGTGGAATTTCCAGGTGGTCCCTTTTCCTAGATAAACACATGGAATCTGTTGTTGCTCTAAGTAGCACTCAGAAATCAATCCCACATTAGGCTGCTTCCTACCTGCTGATACAAACATATGTGTAGTGCCTAGAGTTACTCTTTCTGTGCAGTAACTCTTCAAAAAAAAATCAGTGCTAAAGTGATTTTAGACAGCCCTGATAAATCAATATGGCGAATACCATGATGATTCCTTTTACGAACAGTCTTTGAAATGCTAAATATCTTTCCAGTTGGGCTCCAAAAATCATTCATCCTTGTAACCCTGAACCACTCAGAAGATTGTAGCTTGTATTTTCTTTAGTTTAATCCTATCATGGGCTTTTGGCCAAAAGCAATAAAATCTGACCCAAACTACAAGTCCTCTATACAGAGATATGTACAGATAAATTTTGTTATTACTCATATAATTTTCTGCATTTTGCAAAACAATATGATCAAATAAAATCATTTGTAGGGAGTGGTTTGTAGTAGGTGCATCCTGGAATTGTTATTGGTTTCCTTCCTAATGAGGAAAATTGATTTTCAGGAAGAGTAAGTGAGGCTGTGAACAACATCTGCTCTTTGTGTTGAAAATTAAGTTCAAGTCTTTCATTTTGTTTTTTATCCAGCCAACTAACTGACTAGTCAGAGATGACCAATTCCAAGCCAACCAAAAACCAGATATCTCCTGCTTTTGAAATGGAAAGCAGTTTCTGTAAACTTGATTCAAAGGCCATGGGGGAAAATGATTGCTGAGACAGTTGTGGATCTAATTAATCCAGTCACTGCCCCTTCCCCATCAGCTGTCAGTCATAGATGTTGCTTCTTTATCATATCCTTTCCAGGAAGAAAAACAAGGCGAGTTCTACATGGAATACTTCATATGCAAGATCCAGACTACAAGCGAATGGCTTCAGGACCTGTGGGGTGCACAGGTGATCTGAGGAATTGCTATAGGAGTCATGTCTCCCAGTACTGCCCCTTCTAGGGCAGTCCCCATTACTGAAGGCCTGGCTCTTGTGCTCAGTTCGAGCAGATTAAAGGAGACTTTTCTTCCTAGAGACCTGTGTAGAGGATGCAAATATGTGAATATGCATCCCAGGATCTTCCCTAGTTGGTGGCAGTAGCCATATAATGTCTTTTTTAACTTCTGTGGGTATTTTTAATGTCCTTCTGCCTCATCAGGGTGCATTTCCATTAAATCTACTCTGGAGGAACATCCCTATAAAGGGATGTTTTTCATCTAGACTGTTAGAAAATCATTTGTTTATTAGATTTCCAATAGTCGAAGAAGAGAAGGATGCAATACTGGAGAAATCTAGACGGTTTTTTCTGTGCAGAGGAGAGACCCCTCATGGGTGTGGCTTCAGGGCTGGGAAGAAAATTGCTTAACTCTTCAATTATTCCAGTTTAGCAATGAGGGGTCTGACAGTGGTTGGGCGAACTCTAAAGACTTTTCCTGTCCCCCAAACAGTACGTAGATACCTTGCTTTAGTCAAAGTGACCAAGATGGTCTGAAAGCTTTTATAATCTCCGAATCCGGCTTCATGAATGACCTCCAAGGTGTCCTTGAACATTTTTTTTTTTTGTAGTGAGAAGATAATGGGCTTGGGAGAAGCACTGAGTTTCAGATATGTTGTCATGGGCTAGCTGCTCAGCACTTGGGAAGTCAGTTTCCTCATCTGTAAAAGGGTTTCCAGAGCCCAAGCCCTTCATGCTCAACATGTTTGTAGTGGCTATATTATACACGATTTTTTTTTTGGTTGTAGCAAAGCCCATAGGAGCTTTGGAAAACCCAAAAGAAGGCTCCAAAGAGTGGAGAATTCCTTTTCTCAGCAAGGAGGAAAAGCCTTGAGAGAGAGTCTTTCTAGAAATTTGGCTCATCCAGATTTCCACTGTGGTAGTTCCCGCAGGCAGGGCCTTCAT
Source organism: Aplodontia rufa (assembly GCA_004027875.1). Taxonomy (NCBI): domain Eukaryota; kingdom Metazoa; phylum Chordata; class Mammalia; order Rodentia; family Aplodontiidae; genus Aplodontia; species Aplodontia rufa. Next base: position 8,072 of record PVKS010042674.1, on the reverse strand, counting down.
CATGGCTCCTTTTTGGGGGCAGGCAGGGTCTGTCTACAATACTCAGATTTCATACCTCACCTGGTTCAGTTCCTGCACATGGCAGAGCATGGTGGAGTGCTGGAATGTGTGCTGGTCCCACTGCATGCTGGGACCTGTGCTGGAACCAGGAGCAAGGATGGATGAGATGGAGGCTCTACCTTTTGGCCTTCTTTAGGGATCAGAGAAAGGGCCAGTGGGGAACTCTGGTCCTGTGAGATCTGGGGGTGGGAGTGGCTATGGAGATCTAGTTGCAAACTCCACGTGGTACTATGACTGCATGCTTCGGGAGTATGGGAGATGGGAAGTGTGAAGTAGCTGGAACCCAGGGTCACTTTGTCACCAGCGTACCCTTGTCTGTGCCTGGAGAGGAGGTTGTGAGTGCTGAGACTATTGCCAACCTGGTACAAGGGGGTCGGTGAACACCTATTTTTTGCTCAGTGAAGGTTGACAGAGGATAGGAGGTGAGAACCAGTCTGGGTAGCTCCTGATGGGCCATCATGGAACTAGAGTCCCCCAGCTTGGGAAGCTGAGAACTAGAGATTGATTCAAACCAAAGACAGCTGGATTTGGGCCAGGAGAGCCACAAATGTACTCTGCTTCCAAAGTGGCTAGGAAGTTAGTGAGGACTGAAGCCAGGGAGAATCAGTATGAGGCATCCCTCCCACGCACCAGACACTGCATTGAGTCACATAGTGAACATTCTGTGCACGGCACATGGGGGCCCCAACACCTTGCAGGTGTCAACTTGGTCACTGCCAAGTAGATCTTACTGTCATCATCCTGATTCTACAGATGAGGAAACTGAGCCCCAGGGAACTGATTGTAAGCTAAATGGCAGTGTGTGTAGGTAGGAGTGGACCCAGGCAGCTTGGCTCTTGAGTGGAGCCTAATCATGTATACCCTACATTCTCTCTTCTTCTTGCGCTGGCACAGCCTCATGACAATGCTAGAGACAAGCATATCTCATGCTGCGTCACAGTGAGCCCTGCTCCTGGACACAGCAGGTAAGGGATGTAGCCAGGTCTCATAGCCAGCTCTGTATGGATCCTAAGCCCAGGACCTTTCCTTGGGCATCTGGAAAAGCCTGCATTACCAGGGTGTCAGCTTTAGAAGCTTAGGACAAGGATCAGCTTCCTCTATTTATTTATTTTTTTCTGAGAGCTGCTCCTCCAACCCAAAGCTGCTCACTTTCTCTTGCCTGCTAATTTTTGATCCTGAGCTCCGCATCGTCCCTTAGCATCTCCCCACCCCCAACTTTAATTAGTGCTCATGATCAACTCATGAGCTCATTCTGCATACCAGCTCCCTGGGCACGGATGGCTCATGTCTCTCAGTTCCTCACAGAGCAGATGACCCAGGAGGGGACCTCAAGGTTTAGAGCTCAGGTAATTGGTGAGATGAACCTCTGGGCAGAGGAAAGGATAATGCCACACCAAGAACCACTAAGGGCATGCTAGAAAGGAGCGTTTGACATTTGAGAAAGCTCTTCCTAACTGCTTAGAGCAGGCAAAGCTCAGAGCAGGATGTGATGAAAAGACTCAATTCCAGTGGAAACGACAGCAGGATGAGATCAGTGGAAGATGATTGTCCCAGTGGGGACCTAAGGCAGAAGTTTGATACAAATGGAACCTCGGTGACTTACATAAAATAAAATGGATAAAATCACAAAAGCCAGGGATGAACACATGAACTAGTTTGGTTCTGTGGCTTAGAGTTGTTTTCAAGGAGGTTGGATTTGGGCTTCTGTAGGCAGAAGTCACTGAGGGGCTAAACGCAGAAACAGTTGAGGCAAAACTTCCCCTGGAGTCCAGTTAGCGTCTCAGGGTGACAGGACTTGAAGGTGGCAGCGCTGGGTGGGGACTGACATGGATTGGGCTGAGGGCTCTTATAGCAGTGGGACCACTGCTGTGACATTACCACAATTGGGTAAAATGCAGAAAAAATTGAGAGAAGGGGACTTGGGTTTTTCCGTAGGCGTACAGCACTGATGAACCATTATCATTATTTTATTCTATTTCATAAGTCTTTGCTTCCCCATGTACTTTTGCGATCATGCTCTCTAAATAAAAATTCTATCCTGTTTTCCAGTCAATATGGCTTCTTCACATTATTACTTGGTTAAAATTATTTTATTAGTTGCACGTGTCCGTGTGCGTGTGTGTGTGTGTGCATGCACACCTGTGCATGTGTATATATCCATGCATCCTCCTTTGCTACGCTCTTCTTTGAACACTTGTATTTTTTCCTTCTTTTTTTTTTTTTAAAGCTAGAGAGAGAGAGAGCTAGACACTTGATTGTGTATGTGGTGCTTGGGTTAGAACCTGGGGCCTTATGCATGCCAGGGAAGTGCTCCACCTCTCAGCCACTGCTCCAGTCCCTACTGGTATTATTTCTAATTTTCACTCTTAAAAGTATATTTGTACGTGGAGCTATCTGCCATCTTTGAGGTTACTTTCACCGAAATGATCCTCAGCAGTATAGTTTGCCTGTAAAATGTGTACCCATTTTGAAAGTGTATAGTGACAAACTAGCTCCCCCTGGGACAGCCCCGGTTCAGTTTGGCTTCTCTTTGTTATTCTCCCATTCATTCATTCAACAGTCCTTGAGCTACTGCTGTATACCAGACACTGCTGTGTGCTCAGTGGGAGCAAAGACGGATCAGACACATTCCTGCTCCCCAGAGAACTGTCACTGTGAAACGGAAGGCAGATGATGGAACAGTGCAGCTTGTGTGGGGTGGAGGAATAGCCAAGAGCCATGTTTTTCTGGGCAGCTCCTGTGAACACAGCTGTAGCTCTGCTCTCCCGGGCACAGGTTCCCATTTCCTAATCCCAGTGCTTCCGGGAGCATCTTCCGCACTTCTTTCAGCAGAAACCCTCGCTTCTAACTTGCTGCCTGTCACGGATCCTCATACACAAGCCACAGGATTCTCAGCTCTCCTGAGTCCATAACATTGTCTATAGTTTCCAACCCAACCATCCCAGCTTCTTTGGACTAGTTGTGAAGTCGGATTGCCTGGCCCATCTTATCTTCTATTGCACAGGCTCCTGGAGCCACAAGGCTCATTACTCTGGACGTCTTGCCTAGTCCTGAATTTCTCAGTCTCCAGGGTGAGATGTAGAAAGAATGTCTGGCAGCAGCAGTGATATGGCAAAGATGCCTGGAATCCCCTTAGAGCATTTCCACAATCACTCTTCCACTTGGGTGGTTCTTTGGGGAAAGTCGTGGGCAATAGCTTTTCAGAGAGTTAAACAAATGTGAATATTTGTGGGGACAGAAGATCATTTCCTTGTAGCTTCATTAGTGCAAGCTGCTGGCCTGAGTTTTAATGTTCTTCTCAGTGTTTCTGTCATAACCAGTTTGAAGTAGGGACTGTTCATTCAGTTTGATTCTGTTTTATTTTTTTTATCTCCAACTCTTACACAGAGGTAAGAAGGAAGTAGCTTCTCCCCAGTCCCAAAGGACTGTAACAGTAACACTTTAGCTTGCCTCTAATTACAGCCACCATGACAGTTCATATGTTGCAGCAATAAAAATAACCATAAACCTTACATAATCATTAAAGTTAAGCAAACAGCCCCGCACTGCATCATAACATACAGGTAGTTGCTAATAATCCAGGAACAGCATTGGGGCATTCAAGGAACATCTTTCCTATCTCTACAGTTTCTTAAACAACTTTAGAGACATATTTTTATTAAGTATATGCAAGGCAGATGATCTTAAACCTCAAGAAGAGTGTGCATAATAACTGTGTACTCTTCTAATGCTCTCCAAAGACCTATTCAAAGTCCATTCTGAAAGACAATAATATATCAAGAAGTTCTGCAAACTTCCTCCTAATGAAGACATGCCAATTTGAGACCAAGAATGTGGCCTCCAAGGACAAAATAACCACTGCTCTCTGTCTCTCGGTATTTTGCTACTTTATTTCAGAGTGATTCAAAATCTAATTAAATTTCTAAACTCTAATGAAATTACAGAAGAAAAATCATTTAGGATTATATTATGTACAATTACTCACGGCTGAAAATTACAGTTACCCTCTTTCACCGGGATGGAATCTCCCGGGAAAACTCTTGTTATTTATCCACCGTATAAATCTGACACTTCTCCCACTATTTACAGGTTGGAAGTAAAGCTGAATTAATTAAATGTATATATTCTGAGCTGCAAGAGATAGGTGGGAAGGGAGTTCAAGGAGAGGAAGGAAGTATACAGGCTGAGATCTCCTAATGCAAGAAAGTCGGAGATGAGTGAGAACAGACGAACGCTGGATTCCTTCTGAGGAGCAGATGCCCCGAGGGTGGGTCTCTTGGGATCAGAAGCTATGTACATGGGAAGTGTAGGAGAAAGATTAGGTGTGAACATGCATTTCAAGTTCTGTTGGGCTTTAAGAAGCTCAGCTTATTTTTCTATAGGTTAGGGAAGGACTTATCACCAGATTGCTTAGGAATAGGTACCTAAATTCCTATTTTAAAAGGGCACAATGGTTAGAAAGATCCAGACCAATACAAACCATCAGATTTTGGAATATGCAGCTGTTTAACAATTTTCCAAAATTTTCTGCTTATAGCCTTCCCTCTCTGTGAAAAGAGAACTTGGCCATCATAGTTATAAATGTTGTAATGCGTTGCAGAGAGTCTGGAATTGGACTTCAGAAATATGCATTCAGTCATTTGGACCTTTATTCCCATTAATCATGGCTGAAGAAGCTAGTCAAATGCATATTTTAAAATATTTGTTTAGGGCTATCAGAGACTACCAATGCAATGAAGAGTGATAACAAGATCTGGGAGAAAAGACCCCAAAATGAGCCTAAATTTGAAAAGTTTTTCTCCCAAAGGCATCATTAAATCCCCAAAGAGATGCACAAAAAGCTGATAAGTGAGGGAAACTGTGAGGATCTTTGAGGGGCTAGAACTCAGAACTTGCTTGGTAAACTCACTTTGGGTCAGGATGCTAAAGGTCCAATCTCTAGGAGAAATGATGGGCCAAAAGTTCTTGAAAAGGCCCGAAGTCCAATGTCATCCATCATAATCTCTGAAATTACATGCAGATGTAGATGTTGGGGTTTTGCTAGGAAAACGTAGAAGATTGTCAAAAGCAATATGAATCCATTCGGGGAAAGATAACATGATCCTAGGATTGGAACTGTTTTTCTTCTGTAATTTTTTTCTTTATCGTGTTAGGGACTCATTAAAAAACAGCAACCAGGTTCATGAGAAGCAACAAATTCCATGCGCTTACACACACTCAAAAGAGAAAAACAACAGAAAATAGAAACAGATCCATAGCTGATCCAGGAAATGGAGCCAGCAGGATGAAGACTTTGGAAAAACGATACTTCTTCTGATTAAGGAAATAAAAGATAAGATTGTGAAGTTTGACAGAGAACTGGAAAGTATCAAAAAGGATTAATGAAACGATTCTTCTGAGTCATTCAAATGAAAACTCTAGAACTAAAAGTTATAATAACTGAAATTAAGATCTCAATAGATGGTTAAACAGCAGATTATATACAGTCAAAGAGAGAATTAACAACTGAAAGATCAAAGAGAAAATATAGGCTGGAACATGGGAAGACAGAGACAGAAGACAATATGACAAACAGGAAATACAGAGAGGAATTCTAACGTCTGTGTAATTAGGGTCCTGGAGGAAGAGGATAAAGAGGTGGAACAGAATCAATATTTTAAGAGGTAATGGCTGGGGCTGGAGTGGTGACTCAGTGGTTACCGTGCTTGCCTGGCATGTGTGAGGACGCGGGTTCAATCCCCAGCACCATGTATGCAATGAAGTGTTGGGAGCAATAAAAACCACATGAAAAACTAAATAACGTTAATTCTCTCTCTCACTGTCTTTCAGTGTCCCCGTTTTTTTAAAATAACACTACATTTTTCTACCTGTGACCAATAAAAAAAAGGAGAGAAAATAGATGAGATTTTTCTAAAACAAACAAAAAAACATCAAGTTACACATTCAAGAAGTCCTAAAAACACCTCTCCGAATAAATTTTTAAAAAGTCACCCTTAGGCTCCTCATAGGAAAACTGATGAAAATAAAAGACAAAGGAAAAGATTACTAGCAGCCAAAAAAATGAGAAAAAGAAAATCTTCAAAAGAGCAACATAAAGATAAAGAATCAGACTGTATTTTTGTAATATGTATGAAGCTTGAACTTTAGGATTCCTCTCTTAGAATTGACCCTTGTGAAGTTTCTGATGTCCCTCACTGGATGAATGGATCCAAAAACTGTGGTACATAGTGGAATTTTACACAGCAATTAGAAACAATGGTATTGCAGCCTTTGAAGGTAAATGGATGGCTATGGACGAAATCATGCTGAGTGAAATCAGCATAACCCAGAGAACCAAGGGTTGAATATCTCCATTCATCTGTGGAGGCTGGAGCTAGACCCTGGCCATTGAGAAAGGAGGTCCATTATCATGTGTTAAATCCAGATAAGGTGTAATGTCATACAACCTAATACTTTTTTAGAGATATTTTGGGAAGGGGAAGGGAGGGAGATGGGTGGGTAATTGAGGGGGCACTCCTGGGGGTAAATCTAATATCCAGAATCTATACACATTTTATATTATTTTGTTAAAAACTTGTATGGTGTTCAATAATAAATTTCTCAATAAAAAAATTGATAGTAGAATATTTTAAACTATCATTTATTAAGATTGCTCTTTCCTACTGCAGGTCCCCTCCTTATATGAGCTATTGTGATGGACTTTGTTACAGCAATTCGAGGACTTTGGGGAATCAAGTAGTTGAAGTGAATTGGAGATTCATTTAGCTTTGGTTTAAAGGGCTATGATTATGCGATTCTTTGTGACTTTTACATTATCATTATGGTAAAGGAACTGCTTTCAGTATGCTCCTCTATTGCTTGGTTTGATGATCCACATTACAAAAAGCTATGAAGTTCAAGGTTGCATCTTCTGACAGTACATATGATGACTGACACAAAGTACATAGGTGGTGCAAAAAAACAAGCAAGCAAACGAACAGAAAAAAAAATTTGGTGCATTTATTCTCATGATTTTCTGAGATTTTGAAGTTCGGCATGACTGAGAATGTCTGCATTTTGTCTTTGCGCTTCAATGAGAGTTTAGCTGGATATAAAACTCTGGCTTCCAGGCACTTACCTCTGCGCCTTCCCTTCTTTGGTTATACCCATTATTTGGTTCAAGATACTGATAGAACCTGATTTATTTTCCTTTGTCAATGATGTTCATTTTCCCTCTTAAGGCTCTTAGAATTGCCTCTTTTGAAAGTGCTCTAAATCTCTAGTAATCAGAGAAATGCAAATGAAAACTACATTAAGATATCACCTTATGCCAGTCAGAATGGCAAAGATGAAGAAAATAAACAATAATAGATGCTGGAGGAGCTGTGGAGAGATAGGCACACTAACACACTGTTGGTGGAGCTGCAGACTGGTACAGCCCCTCTGGAAAGCAGTGTGGAGAATCCTCAAAAAACTAGGGATGAGTCCACCATATGACCCTGCTATTCCACTTCTGGGTATCTTTCCAGGGGACTTAGAATCAGCACATTATAGTGACACAGCAATATCTATGTTCATAGCAGCTCAATTTACTATTGCTAGATTGTGGAAACAACCCAGATGTCCCTCACTGGAAGAATGGATCCAAAAACTGTGGTACATATATACCATGGAATTTTACACATCAATTAGAAACAGTGATATTGCAGCCTTTGAAGGTAAATGGATGGCTATGGAAGAGATCATGCTGAGTAAAATCAGCTTAACCCAGAGAACTAAGGGTCGATTGTCTCCGCTCATCTGTGGAGGTGGGGACTAGACCCTGGACAGTGAGAAAGTTGGTCTATTAGCATGTGTTAAATCCAGATAAGATGTAATGTTTTACAGCCTAATACTTTTTTTAGAGATATAGTGGGAAGGGGAAGGGCGGGATAAGGGAGGGTAATTGGGGGGGGCACTCCTGGGGGTAATGGCAATATCCAGAATATATACATATTTTATATTATTTTGTTAAAAACTTGTATGGTTGTTCA
>PVKS010042673.1:0-15296 GCA_004027875.1 Aplodontia rufa | reverse complement strand
CGGATCTGGGTGTGATCAAGTAGGTTTAATGTATTTCTTGGCTGCCGGATCTGGGTGTGATCAAGTAGATTTAATGTATTTCTTGGCTGCTGGAGGCAGAACTGCCTTCTGCTGTAGATGGTGGTGGGCTTAGTTCTGGGGGAGACAGAGAGGCGTAAGAGCTGTGGAGACTGAGGCTGCAGACAGCAGTGCCTGGGGCATGGCTTCTACAGTGCCCAGCTCCGTGTTACCGCAGGCCTCCTTCAGTTGCTGAGAGACTCATGGTGTTGCTTGCTTGGTTCCAAGGGGCTCTTGGGAGCAGAAACCTCTGGCTTGCCTGCTGTGGGGTGCCTGGGGCTGTGATCGCCTCTCCTGAGCTCACACCACCCTGCTTCTGCCTGAAAGGACCTCGAACAGCTCGTTGGTTAGCACCCTGAGGGGTCCTTCCCCGTTGCTGTGGCCGCTTTGGAGGCCATGGTGGCACATTCTGTGCTGGGCTTGAGGGCAACGAGTTTGTCGTCAGCCTGGTGGAGTGTGGCTGTGGTCCTGGGCCCTTGCGTCCCTAGCGTTGCCCTGTGGGTTTGCAAGGTCGTGTGGACTGTGCTGGACCAGAGCGTCCATTCTACAGGGTCTGATCTTTCTCTTGGTGCTGGAGAGCACAGGCTTTGCCCTCTGTCCAGCCGGCACTGACATACCCTTCCTCCTGAAGGTCGTCACTCAGGACTGTATTCCGGAATGATGACATGCACAAGAAAGCAAGCTTAGTGATAGGGCTGCAGCTGTCACTTCCCACTAAAAACTTGTTTCCAACTCATTTAAAATATATGACACGTAAACTTTTCTGGAATGGAAAGGCGGAATGGCCTTTGTCGTCAGAGTGCCGGCCTCTGTGTGGCATCTGTCTCCCTTCTACAGCTGCCCGGGGCCTGCTGCAGATGGGGTGTGCTGATCTTGCTGATTTTTGCCTATGATCTAAGCGTGGGAGGATTTAGGGAACCTCTTGCCTGATCAGAGTGCAGCTGCTAAGGATGACTGAGCAGAGGGGCGTTTCTTGAGCCTTTCGCTTGATTTGGGGACAGTGGCTGTGGCGAGCCAGCTGCAGAGGGGTGTCTTCCACTCGCTGAGGCAGTTTGGGAGTCTCTCCTGTCTTTTTGCTTGTGGGAAACCCGAGCAGCATGGCGAAGGGTGTGGGTTCTGAGGCCGTGGCTTGTGTGTGAACTGGTCGGCCTGCTGGTCAGGGTTCCGTGCAGCCTCGTGTGCCAGCTCTGCAGCCTGAACTGGACTCCCGTTAAGGGCCATCTTTCGCCCCCACTGTTGCCTTCGCAAAGCCCTTCTGTCATCTTTTCTGCTTGCACTTAGGTTGCCAGCCTGTGCGGGACGCTGTGGGGGTTGGTGGTGGGTGGTTTGGCTGAGGGCTACAGGGTGTGGGTTCTCAGCGCTGTCTGCATGGGGGAGTGAGGACATTGTGGCTCTGCTAGTGATCCTGAGAAGTAAGTGTCCACCTAGCACCGCCACTCTGTTCTCTGTTATTGTTGGACTCAGAAGAAGGCCCACTCGGCTGTGCTTCTAATCCTGTGTTCAGAACCGTCCTGGCTTCCTGCAGCACAGATGCTAGTGTGCTTTGTGAGTTTAAAAAGCTCATAGTACCTGAAAGATCATATTTTGTGCTTCCTCAACTGAAACAAGCTAATTTGCCCTGTATCAAAACATTTTTGGCATTTTATCTTTTTTTGTTCTTGAATTATAACTTAATTGGAAATTTCCAGAAGCCTAATCCTTCTAATCTTGCTTTGTAGTAACATTTCTGTTTTGTTCACACTGTTTTTTTTTTTTTGGAAAGGTCAGTAATAAAACTTGGTTTTATTTCATAAGTGACATGTCTCAATTATTCATGCTTTTTAATCCTTGCTCTGTTCTTCTGAGTCTAGTAATTTGTGGAATTGTTGGGCATAGTCCGTGTGTGACACCTGGAGAGGATGCAGAAGCTTCCAGCCCTGGGGAGGTCCCCTCGATGCCCACTGGGCACCGGGGAGGTCCCCTCTACATCTGCTGAACACTGGGGAGGTCCCCTGGATGACCACTGAGCACTGGGGGAGGTTCTCTGTGCGCCCACTGAACACTGGGGAGGTCCCCTCTGCGCCCACTGAGTACCCACTGAGCACTGGAGAGGTATCCTCTGTGCCCACTGAGCACTGGGGAGGTCCCCTAGATGCCCACTGAGCACTGGAGAGGTCCCCTCAATACCCACTGAGCACCGGGGGAGGTCCCCTCGATGCTCTGACACCCACTGAGCACCAGGGAGGTCCCCTCTGCACCCTCTGAGCACTGCAGGAAGTCCCCTGTATGTCCACTGAGTGCTGGAGGACACTGCTGCTCCTGGTCTGGGCCCTCTGCAGCTTTCCCAGCACGCTGGTTGTTTGAACGTGGTGTGGAGGTTTTGTAACATCAGTGCTCTGGAGCCCACCTTTTGTTAAGTTCTGTTTGCAGCACTCTGGCCCCACCTGACAGGTCCTAGTTGCCAGCTAAGGTCGCAGCACTGGTGGCCTCAGCTAGCTCATTTAGAAGTGAGGTTGAAGCTGCTGGGCTGCCTGCTCGGGTGTTGTGCCTGCCCTGGGCTCTGATGAGACCCAACTGGTGGGGACAGGTATGGGCGAGTGCCTCCTGCTTGTGCTGAGGTGGCAGTGGAGAGGCTGGTGTGGGGCCAGGAGTTCCATCTGCATGTAGGGTGTTCTCTTGTTTTTAATACTTGGAGGCAGATGCACGTCTTTATCAGGTTCTCTTGAGTTCCTTGCATACTTATTTGAAAACACTAAAGACGTCAAGAGGCTTCTTCCTCTTGTCTGTGTAGCAGTCTTGCAGCTGCCGGGGTCCTGGAATCCTGGAGTGTCCAGAGCACACATGCCCTGCCTGCCATGGCACGGGAAGTTCCTGCAGGTCAGTCCAGGCCCCAGCTGCGTGTTGCCCCACCTGCAGCGCTCCCTATTGAAAAGGACCCAGGGAGCCCAGCTTTCTCCGACTCCCATCCTGCACGGGGCTTCCTGAGAACATAATGGGGGCCAGTTATTAAACAGGTCTACAAATGATTGCACTTAACAGACAAAAGTCCATCTCAGCAACACAGTGCTGCACTTTGTTCCTGAAAGTCTGCTTCTCGGAGATTAATTGAGTGTGTCACAGATACTCTCAACTTTTTGTTGCTCTGCAGTGTAACCAAATGTGCTGGTGAGAGATCATCCCTGTGGTAAGTGCTTGGAACACAGCAGGCGAAGTGTGGTGTGGTGCTGGTCAGTCAGGCTTGGGGAGAATGCTCGAGACAGTCTGTGACACCTGCAGCGGCCTTCTCCCGTAAGTGTGTTGGTGGGGATGGAAAGAAATCTAAAGCAGTCTCAGAAGTCACACAGATGATGTTGAATTCCTTAATTTATCTCTGATCTGTCGTTGACTGGTAGGTCCAGCTGTTGAGTAGAACAGTTGTCCTGTCCTTTGAACATAGCAGATTCTGAATTTTGTATTCTTTATTATTTGATTGACAGCGGACTATAAGACATCTGGGTCGCAGCACCATCCTCATGGTCATTCAGCTCACCATTCAAATTCTGCAGCATCCAAACTGGTCTGTGGGTAGTTTGTGGGTGATTTTCCAGAATTACCTTTCAGAGGAACAGTATAAAATTGTGGGGCGCAAACTATTAAAAGAGGTCTGGCTGCCCCTTTTTAAAAGGAAGGGATGCAAGTTATTAGATAATGTGCTTGACTTTGTGAGGATCGTCTTGTTACAAATAACTAGTGGGGTGGGAATTCCTTGGTTTGTTTTGGGGCTGTGAGTTTAGAATGTAGTAGTGGTGTTTCATGGGTCCCCTCTGCTCGGGGAGCCTGCTGATTGGCAGGGACTTCTGACCCTGCGTGCAGGTCTGTCCCTGATACACATAACGTGCCTCATGATTGGAGCATATAGAGGAACACCTTTACTAGCTTCAGTCACCTGATCACACCAAAATGCTGATCACGTGGCCGGAAGCTCCATGTGCATGGCTGAACCTGGCTGGGGGGGGAGGGGAAGAAAGGGCTCAGGTAAGCTGCGTGTACCAGCCCGTTAATTCACTTTCTGTTGTTTCAGAGTCATTGCCCCACACTGGGGCCCTTTCCTCTGCATCAGCCCCCCTGGATACTGGCATCCTATGAGAAGCTGTTCCTGGCAGCAGTGGGAGGTGGGGAAGGAGTGCAGGTGGGCAGGCTGCCAGGTGTACCTGTGCCCAAATACTGTGCTGGGCAGCCCTTTTGAGACCTTGGGTGAGAGGTCGAGAGAGAGAAAGAGAGGGAGGGCCAGTACCATTCTCTGCAGCACTCTCTACCCCAAACAAGGCCTCTGCAACTCACAGTCAGGTGGAAGGTTCAGAGTTGTGTGTGGGGTTTACCCCAGTGAAGCAGTGTGGACACTTGACGTAGTGTAGGCTAGAAGCCAGAAAATATTGACAGTAAGAAATTCTGATGTTGCGTGTGATCAAGTAATTTAAATCCATTACATATCTTATAAAGCTAGTTAATGGCGTGGGAAAATGTTCGTAGAATATTAAATGAAAGCATCTTCTTGCTAAGCAGTGAGTATCAGTTTCCCCAGAAAGTTAAATATGCACATGAATCATTGGAACGAAGACGCATTAAACATTTGTAGCGGTTGTTACGTTTTGTTGTCACATTATGTGTAATTATCTTTTTGCACTTGGTTTTCTAGTTTTTCTAAAGTCAGCATACTAATTTTATAAAAGAAAAAATATGCTATTAAATCGTCTGAGAGACTGTGTTAAGCTTTGAGAACGGTGAGTTGTCTCCACAGAGTCCCTGGGTCCTGCAGTTTGAGTTGTTGTCTTACTGCGGCGTCTTCCGTGTTGGTTCTTTCACGTGTGTTCGAGGGATGCTTTCTGGGAGAGCAGTGCGCAGGTGCTGAGCAGTCTGCACTCTGCTGCGTGTTCTTGACGCGTCCTTCACCACGGCAGCGTCTCTGTAATCTCAGTCTCACACGGGCGACCTCCAGATCTGAGTGTCGGAACTTAGCGTCATGTTTCCCACCTTCTGATGACTTCTTTTAAACCGGCTACTCGGGAAAAGTGCAGACATGTGTGATGTAAGGCATCAAGATTACCTTCAGGGTCTCTTCCCTAACGACATGCTTTATTTACTGGTGAGATGCTGAAGGGCTGGCTGCCATAGACATCTTCCAACCCACACGGTTCCATTCCTGTAAGAGTCATGGTGACAAGGAGACAGTCCTGAGTGGCAACCAAGCCTTGGGAGATTGTTGGCATTTGCTGTAAAAGTCCTGTTCGAGTCCTCTGCTTCTTTCAGGAAGCAGAGATCTTGACTCGGATTACTTCTCGGTCTTTTTAGCAGAATAGTCACCAGCCTTTTGATAACGTGCTTTCTGACATTTGCGTTAAAAATAAAAATTAGTTAATTCATAAGTTATAAGGTCTCTAAAAAGTAGTTCATGACTTTTTCACGCCTGCTGATGCATCTATTAAAATTCTGAAATGGCTTATTAAATTAAATGCAGTGTCAAAGGCTAATTGTCTCTGAATTAGTCTGCATGCTGCAGGGAAGGGTGACAGAGCTGTGTTTGAATAGCAACTGCAGTCGATTCTTAGATCAAGTTGCAGTGATTGTAGACGGAAGGCACTAGATCATGGAGACGCCTGCAGAGCAGGGCCAGAGCTGATGTGCTTGCCGTCCTGTGAACCCGGGGTCTGCTCCAGCACCATCTCAGGGTGGCCTGCAGACGGAAGGCACTAGATCATGGAGACGCCTGCAGAGCAGGGCCAGAGCTGATGTGCTTGCCATCCTGTGAACCCAGGGTCTGCTCCAGTACTGGCTCAGAGCGGCATGCAGTGCACACTCTTGTGAAGTGTGTCCTCGTGTGATGAGAGTTCTGTTTTCTTACCCTGTTGTTTAAATTATAGATTGAACAGTCACACCTGGTAAGTCGGTGTGACGTCAGTGGCATGAGTGCAAGACTTGGAACTCCCTGTCTGTCTGCCTTTTTAACACCAGCTGTGTCTTGGGTGCTGGGGTGGCCCAGCCATTACTGAGCTGCACATCCTTACATTTTTTAGTATTTATTTATTTGCATTTCCTACCTGTTCTTTTTGTTGTTGTTGTTGTTGTTAAATATGGACTTACAATTAAGAGGGAATCATCATCAAACCATCAAGAACAAATGTATAATGACAGAGCAAGCCAAGACTGATGCCATTCCATGGTTTCCCCCCTTGGGTTCCCCATGGTTCTATGTTTCCCCCTATTAAACCCCCTTGTTAATTGGGCTTCTCATGGAAGTTGAAGGTTTCCCTCCAAGTTGATTCCCCCATATTCCCTCCCTCCGGTCTCCTTGATATCCTTCCTATTCCCATCCCCACACCCTGCCCCCCTCCCTATGTCTCCCAGCATCCTAGGCAAGGTTCCCCCTGTTCATGAAAAAATTCATGTTGAAGTTATTATTAGCTTAGCCATCTATCTTACTGTTTCCTCTTGTATTGTAGCTTCCACAAATGAGAGAAAATGTTCGGCCTTTGAGTCTCTTGAGTTTGGGATATTTCACTTAGCGTAATTTTTTCCATCTCCATCCATTTGGCTGCAAATGCCATAATATTGTTTTCTTTGATAGCCGAGTAGTATTCCATTGTAAACATGTACCAAAGTTTTTGAATCCACTTGTTGAAAGAGGGGCATCTGCGTTGGTTCTATAGTCTAGCTATAATTAATTGAGCTGCTATAAACATTGATGAAGCTGTAACTCTATAATATGCCAATTCTAACTCTTTTGGGAAAATACCCAGGAGTGGGATAGCTGGGTCAAAAGGCAGTTCCAGCCCTAATTTTTTGAGGAGTCTCCACACTGCTTTCCAGAGTGGTTGTACCAGTTTGCAGTCCCACCAGCAGTGTGACAGTGTTCCTCTTTCCTCACAGCCCCTCCAGCATTTGTCATTGTTCATATTCTTCACTTTTGCCACTTTGACCGGAGTGAGGTGGAATCTCAGTGAAGTTTTAATTTGCATTTCGCTTATTGCTAGTGATGTGTAGAGCATTTTCACATATGTTTATGGGCTTTTTGGACTTCCTCCATTGAGAAGTTTCTTATTAGTTCCATAACCCATCTATTGATTGGATTATTTGTGATTTTGGTGTTTGATTTTTTTAATTCTTTGTATATTCTGGATATTAGCCCTCTGTCTGAGGTGTAGCAGGCAGATTTTCTCCCATTCTGTAGGATCTCTCTTGACACTCTTGACTATTTCTTAGCTGTGCAAAAGCTTTTTAGTTTAATTGCATCCCATGTGTTTATTCTTGACTTTACTGCTTGCGCCATGAGAGTCTTGTTTAGGAAGGCTGTGCCGACCCCTATGTCATGTAGTGTTGATTCTACTTCTTTTTCAAGCAAATGCATATTGCTGGTTTAATATCCAGATCCTTGAACTGTTTTGATTTAATTTTTGTGCAGGGTGAATGGTAAGGATCTGATTTCAGTTGTCTATATATGGCTGTCCAGTTTGTCCAATACCATTTGTTGAACAGTCTATCTTTCTTCCACACTATGCTTTTGCCCCCTTTATCAAATATCAGATAGTTAAAGGTATGAGGGTTCATCTCAGAATCCTCTATTCTATTCCGTTGGTCTTCAGATCTGTTTTGATACCAATACCATGCTGTTTTTGTTTCTATAGCCCTATAGTATAATTTCAGGTCAGGAATTGAGATACCACCTATTTCCTCCTCCTTACTGAGTAATGTTTTGGCTTTTCTGGGTCTTCTGTTATTCCATACGAATTTGAGAATTGCTTTTTCTATATCCGTGAAGAATGACATTGGTATCTTCATGGGGATTGCATTAAGGGCTTTGGGTAGAATGACCATTTTGACAATATTGATTCTGTCTGACCATGAACATGGAATGTTTTTCCATCTACTCAGATCTTCTGCAGTTTCTTTTTTCAAAGTTCAGTAGTTTTCGTTGTAGAGGTCCTTAATATCCTTTGTAAGATTTATGCCAGAGTATTTTGGTTTTTTTTTGGAGGAGATGGTAAACGGGACAGATTTCCTGATTTCTTCTTCCTTGGACTTGTTGCTGGAGTATAGGACAGCTAATGATTTATTGGTGTTGATCTTGTAGCCAGCCACTTTGCTGAACTCGCCTATAAGCTCTAGAAGTTTTCTGGTCGAGCTTATTGGGTCTTCTAGGTATAGAATCATGTCATCAGCAAATAGAGACAACTTGACTTCCTCTTTTCCTATACGAATTCCTTTGGTTTTCTTGTCTTGCCTGATAGCTCTGGCAAGGGTTTCAAGGACTATACGAATAAGAGTGGGGAAAGTGGACAACCTTGTCTTGTTCCTGATTCAGTGGAAAAGCTTTCAGTCTTTCTCCATTGAGCATAATGTTGGTTATTGGTCTGTCATAAATGGATCTTACATAGTTAAAGTATCTTCCCTTGATCCCTATCTTCTCCAGAGTTTTGAGCATAAAAAAGGTGTTGAATTTTATCAAAGGCCTTTTCTGCATCAATTGAGATGATTATATGATTTTTATTTTTAATTCTGTTTTAGAGGTGAATTATATTTATTGATTTGCATATGTTGAACCATCCCAGTTTTCCTGGAATGAAGCCCACTTGATCATGATGTATTATCTTTTTAATGTACTTTGGATCCAATTAGCTAGAATTTTATTAAGAATTTTTGCATCTGTGTTCATCAGGGAAATTGGTCTGTACTTTTCTTCATGTGTCTTTGTTGGATTTTGGTATCAGTGTTATATTTGCTTCATAGAAAGTGTTTGGGAGTGCTTCAACCCTTTCAATTTCATGGAAGAACTTATAGAGGATTGGTGTTAATTCTTCTGTGAAAATTTGGTAGAATTCTGCCGTATATCCATCCAGTCCTGGGCTTTTCTTTTTTGGAAGGCCTTTGATTGCCTCTTCGATTTCACTACCTGAGATAGGTTGGTTTAGATTTTTCAGTGTCCTCCGGTGATAATATGGGGATGTCGTATGTGGCCAAGTATCTGTCCATATCTTCCAGATTAGCAAACTTGGCAGAGTATAACTTTTCTAAATTAGTTCTGATAATCTTCTGGATTTTGGTTGACTCTGTACACCCTTACTTTTAAAGGGTAAATAGTGTGTTTTGGAAATGACCTCTGGGGAAGGCCACAGCTCTGGCTGGGGCCTGTGCGTGCAAGCAGAGCCAAAGTTTGCTTTCTGCTTGATGGCTGGGGCCTCAGCTAAGTTTTCATCTGCTAAGTCTGATTGACTCTTTTGGGAAGGTATTTCTTTCCTTGGGTGGTGGGTGCCCAGACAGATGAATGGCTGGTTTCTTGGATGCTCCTGGGCATGTACTCCTGCAGAGCCAGCGATTGGTGGTAGTGTCCTTCTGACTCATGGCGCGTGGCTGCAGTCATGTTAAGGGAGGCTCTGGCTTTGCCCCGGGCTGTCAGCATGGAGAAGATTGTCACAGCCCTGCCTGGTGCTGTGGCAGGGACCCAGAGGGGCTGCCTCTGCTTTCAGATCATGCCTGAGGTCTGGGTTCCCCCACAGCTGGCAGCACGTCTGACCTAACAGAGTTCAGCAACAGGTGCAGATTCGCCCCTGGCCACCATTTTCACTGGCAGGGCTCGGCTGATCAGCTCTCAGCACTTGACTGCCCTGGATCCCCTGCCAGTTGGTGCCCTTAGGGTGCACTAAGCTGTTGGATCAGACCCCACAGCCCAACTCATTAAACCATTGATGGCTCAGGTGTAGGCGACGGTAGGGTACGGTAACCAGCAGCCTCTGTTGTTACATTCAACATGTGTAACTGAGTCCAGAAGCTGTTCTGTTGAACCCAGGGAGTAAAGCATGTGCCCGCTGCTGCCTCCCCAGCAGAAGCCCACGTTTGCTAAGGGAAGCACTGTTATTGGAGCCGACGGATTTTGGGTCATCAGGGCGATTGTGCAATGAAGGAACTGTTGACTTACATTTAAATGGACAGGGTTTGGAAGTCTTTTGGGGCGGCTAGCTTTTAGTCAGGTAACAGGTTTGTTTTGTGGAAGGCCCTTCTCAGCTGCCCATATGGCCTAGGCCAGGGCAGGCAGTGGAGTTGACCTGCACCTGGGCCCTGCACTTTTGGCCCATGTCCGCCTGGCTCACCAGTCGGTGTTGCAGTCTGAACATGTCCCCAAATTTGGATGTTGGTTCCTCACCCCATGGTGATGGTGGGACCCTGGGTGGGGATTAGATTGTGGGGGTGGAGCCCTCATGGATGGGGTTAGTGCCCTAGGAGAGGCCCTTCCCACGAGTTTAGAATCGTTGAGAACGTAATCTCTGGGAGCCAGAAAGCAGCTGCTCCAGGCTCCAGATTTGCCAGTGAACCCAGTTTGTATTTTGCTACAGCAGCCTGAGGATTATTACACTGCATGTTACAGCTGTGTATTTCCCCTGCCTTATGGGTGAATCAAGCAACAACAGGTGTCTGAGTTCTGAAGCTGCTCTGAGGTTGCTTAGGGTACCTGTCCCATCAAGGCTGGTGTTGCCCTCCTTGCCTGGGTCACGACAGCAGTGTCCTGGTGCTGTCCACCTTCTAGATCAAGTCTTGCTGCTGTTTCCAGCTGAAGTCCAGGGCTCCATGCTGCCCGGGCTGCTGCAGCTCGTCCACTATCCCCCACATTGCCTTTCCCTGCTACCCTTGGGGCTGCCACCCTGGCTGCACACACTCCTCCCAGCCCCTACTGTCTTATGCTTATGTGGCCCTGTGCTGCCTGTCATGGCTCTGGACCCCATCCCCAGGCATCCACTTCTCCGCCAGCCCCGTTATGCCTCTTGGCACCTGCTGTCCAGTCTCTTCCTGCTGGCTGCACATCCCTGGAGTGGGAGCCCTGGTCTGCGTGGGTCTAGTAATAGTGCAGTTCTGTGGAGTGGCTGTGTAAGGCCTTTCCCTGGCAGCATTTCCAGCAAACCTCAGTAGCCAGCTGGCAGCTGAGTCAGTCCTTGAGTAAACTCAGGTGTGCTGACCATGTGGGTGCCCGTGCCTCACATGCCTCAGCTGCATACCAGTGCAGCGTCACCTGGAGGCTTTTGGGAAGTGGAACTGCACTGTCACCTGCTTGGACACCAGGGGTCTCTGGTGTGCCTCCACGAGTTGCACCCTCCTCGGCTGTCCTGACTGACGAAATTGAAGACTTGAGACAGGAAAGGGAAAGGTCCAAATGTTTGCTTGTTGATGAGGAAGTTGGAGGCACCACAGAGCCCCCAGGTCAGGGCTTCACCTACTAGGCCCGGGCAGTGTGGGGCACACAAGGGGCCTGGGGCCATAGGAGCAGGGTGGGGCCCCCACCAACCAGGTCAGAGGCTGGAGGGCTCCAAGTCTGCTCCCAGAGCCCTGGCTCCCTTCTCCCCAGTGGGAGGCTTCCTGCTGAAAAGCTCTCCTCCAGTAGCTGAGAGGTAGAGGCTGGCCCTGCAGGAGCAAAGCCCTGGTCCATCCCCAGCATCACAAAGCACCTTTCCTAAAACCCTGACTTCCTTCATGAGTGTTTAAATACAGTATCGGTAACTGCTGCTTCCACAGACAGGTAAACTAGGGGCCGTACAGGGGGCATATGGAATTTACCTCACCCCTCCTCCATACGACTTGGAGGCCTGGGGTGCATGTGTGAATGCTGTGTGGTTTGTCTCTTTTATGGCGCCATTTTTCTGTTGAATTCTTGGGTTTACAATAGTGTTGTGGTCCTTACATTGTGTTGGGGTCCTTCCTTGCTTGTGACATGAGTCCTGTCTGTGCGTTGAGCTGTTTGCTTGGGTCTTCTCCCCAGCGAGAAGCATGCGGGCAGTTCTCTGGCCACATGGTGCTGGAGATGCTTCCAGTGCTGCGTTCTGATGTTGGGTGCTTTTTACTGAGGGAAGTGGTGTGGTGAGCTGGAACCTCAGAACCACAGGATGTTCCGGGTAAGTGCAGAACCCCGCCCTGCCCTGCCCATGAGCAGGGGCCCATGAGCCCTGGCTGGCTTCAGAGCCAGCTTTCCTGTCTTTCTGCGCCTGCCTTTGTGTCTGCCTCCTCCCTCAGCTTCAACCTGCTCTGACCTCTTTGCAGAGGCAGCCCGGAAGGAACCCTGGTGAATGGGAACAGCTTTGGAAGTGGCAAGGGAAGCCACAGGGCTTCCCAACAATGGAACTTGGGTTGGGGCTAGTTTCTTGGTTTTTTCTGGTTTGGTTAACCCTTTGAGTCCCAGGTTTCCATGTCTGTGACTATTTGATGAACCAGACACAAGTGCGTTGAATTAGGCTGGGAATCAGTTACTGTCAGCTGAAGTTGTTGTGATGTTATTCCCGTTGTTGCATAGTTGTGCTGCACGGCGTGTCCTTGCGTCTCCCATCCTGTGTTTAACTTCATGTGTGTGTCCCACATCCGAGCCAGCGGGAAAGAACTCGTGCTTGGTTTGCTGGTGTGCTGGGCCCATTCGAGCCTCTATACTAGTATGGGAGTGATTTCTATCTGTTCTTAGTGAAACCACTTTTCCCCCTTGATATTTTAAGGAGATAAACATTCAGTTTTCACATATTGCCATCAGTCAGGCCTTCTTTCTTAGTGAACATGGTAAGAAGCGGTCATTCTCTGCCCAGATGCTAAGCTGGGGGTCTGTAACTCTGGCACCGCGGCTGGGCCCCCTGTTGGATGTAGTGTGGAGTCCAGCACAGACTGCGGGTGTCCACACTGGCTTCAACGCCCATCCTGGAGTGGAGGCCATGCAGAGTATGCGCTGGGCATGCGGCAGAGGGGAGGAAGGCGGGGCTGAGGAGTCAGAGGCAGCGGGGGCCTGGAGCAGAGGGGGCTGGAGTGATGCTGTTTCTTGTAGTTGCATTTTCAGCTGTCATGGGGACCCAGAGCTTTACGCCTTTCTCTTACGGTCTAGCTTCCTTTCCAGTTTTCATGACAGTCGGCCTTGTCTGTGGGGACTAGAACTTGCAGGGTATGGGGATGTGTTGGTGCAGGAGGTGGTGGAAGGGAGACTAAGCTCCAGGCCTTTGGCTGTTCCCCTGCAGGGTGGGACGTGCTGGTTATCTGGGGGCATGGGTGTGGCAGAGCCCTTGGGTGGTGTCCTCCACAGCTGTCCCTCAGTGTGGCTCTGTTTGGCCTCTCCCCCACTGCAGTGATCTGACACACCATTGTGGCTTCAGGGATTGAACGTGAAGGTGTCACAGGACTTCAGGGCCACTTGGGTGGGGACACTGGGAAGCTCATGAGAAGAGTGGGCCTCGCAGACTTGCTGGAGAGTGATGGAGGGGAAGGGTGCACTTGGGAGGAGTGTGAGTCAGCCCTAGGATGGAGGGTGAGGACCCTGCGGAGCCCAGGTTGTGGGCCCTGGGCAGGAGTGTGTAGCCCGCTCTCACTTTCTGGGTTACTGGCTAAGTGGCACTTGGTCCTGCTAGGCAGGTCCCATCTAGTGCGTGGGCTGAAGGTGTGAGGTCATAGAAGCCCTGGGAAGCTGAGCTTAGTATTGGAGTCGGGGCTGGTGGGCTGGGTAAGGTTGCTTAGAAGGAGGCTGCCTCTGCACCTGCCCTGCTGGTGTGGAGCCTCAGCTGGGGCTGGCTCCATCCAGCCACCCCAACCTGCAGCAGCCCTGGCTGTGAGGTCCTGGTGTGAGGTGCTGTGCTGTGCAGGATCCCCGAGACCTGCCTGCTCTGCGCTGTGCAGGATCCCAAGACAACCCCCCCCCCCTCCGTGCTCTTGCAGGTCCATGTGGTGTTCAGAGCGGGTGTCTTCTTTTTGTGGAGCCTGCAGGCCTGAGTTGGGAGTAGTCAGGCGGCTGAGTGCAGCCCCCTGCCTCAGTGCATGTGGGGTTGCGGGGCTTCTGTCACCCTCTTCTGGTCGTACAGCAGAGGTGTCTTCCTGGTTTCCTTGGGTGGTCGCAGGGGGAGGAGATGGCCTGGGCTGGGCAGTGTTGGTGCTCCCTTGTTCCCTGGGTCTTCTGCTCAGTTTTCTGGAGTTCTCTGAGGAGGTTGGGAGGCTCTAAGGACCTTTTCTTCTGGAGAGCTCGCAGGCCACTGAGTTCCTGGGTACCTGCACTCTGGAAACACTCCCTTCTTTGATTTTAGGTTTTTCTTAGTCCTGTAGCCCCTGAGGGCGAGGAGTATAGACTGCCCTGTGAATCAGCTTGTGTTTTATTTTCACTTGTGAACTAGCTGTTTTCATTTAAAGACAGCAGACAGTGCCTGAGAGAGTGCCCTTTTTAAAGAGGTGATCGTTTGCGGTGTCCACAGTTGTGGCCCTGGTCAGGAAGCCTTGGCATGCAGGCTCAGACTCGTTCCCCTGTGCAGGCGGCGGGAGCCCGTGTTGGAGAGTCAAGCTGGCCCTGGCTGCTCTATTCAGTGACTGCTATCTATGCAGCTCACCGTTTTAATTCTGACAGTAAGCGTCTGCCAATGTCTGCTGAGTGTCCCTCCCTCTGCAGACAGTCTCAAGTGTGTGCACCGTGGCAGAGCTTCCCTCCCCGTCCCGGAAGTTTATTTTGGTAGAGGTCAGTGGGAGCTGCTCTTCCAGCCACGGTGGGGAAGGAATGTCTGCTTGGGCACTGGGGGTGGCCTTTCATGGCCTGTGACCCTTAGGGGCCGGGCTGCTGCCACTTCAACTGTTTTTCTTTCTTTAAGCAGAATCATAGCACATTTTAGCAAACTAAAGATTAGAATGTGAGAAGTGACTTCAGTTCCTCCCTGGCCAGGGTAGGTGGGTAGTGACATGGCTGACGCCCTTCTCTGGTGGCTGGTGGGGCTGTTGGCACGAGGGCTCCTGTGCCTTTCACCTCCTGTCACCAGCTGCCACATCTCTGGCTCTCTTCGACTGTCCTACTCTGACTGTAACAGGGACCTGGAGACCCGAGACAGTCGGTAGGCCCAAGCAGAGAGTTCCAAGATGGCACAGGGCAGGCGGAGGGGTACTATGGCCATGTGTTGGGGGCCAGAGGACAGGCAGGGACTTCTTGATAGGATAGCTGACCTGAGAACTCCACTGCCCACTGCGGCAGACCAGGGCGCCGCTGGCCAAAACTTTCCCAGCCAGCGTGGGAAAGGAACACAGCCCTGCTTAGCGCAAACCCCAGCAGGGGCTGACTGCAGCCCTGGCCAACCAGGGAGTGAGTGTGTGTGTGTGTGTGTGTGTATCTGCCTGTCTACCAGGGTGTGTGTGTGTGTCTGTCTGT
Organism: Aplodontia rufa; assembly: GCA_004027875.1. Taxonomy (NCBI): domain Eukaryota; kingdom Metazoa; phylum Chordata; class Mammalia; order Rodentia; family Aplodontiidae; genus Aplodontia; species Aplodontia rufa. The sequence goes on along the minus strand of PVKS010042673.1, from coordinate 103 downwards.
CTGTCTACCAGGGTGTGTGTGTGTGTGTGTCTGTGTCTGTGTCTGTGTCTGTGTCTGCCTCTGCCTCTGCCTGCCTGCCTGTCTACCAGGGTGTGTGTGTGTG
>PVKS010042672.1:0-15301 GCA_004027875.1 Aplodontia rufa | reverse complement strand
TTCATTCATTCATTCATTCATTTATTTATGCAGTACTGGGGATTGAACCCAAGGGCTCTGTACCACTGAGTTATATCCCCAGCTTTTCTTTTTTTTTTTATTTTGATACAGGATCTTACTAAGTTGCTCAGGCTGGCCTCAAACTTGCAATCCTCTGCTTCAGCCTCCCAAGTAGCCCTAAAGGTGTGTGCTACCACTCCAGCAATACAGCTAAATTTAAAAAATCAAAAACAAACAAACAAAAAAACAACTTTGGGTTTGGATATGTGTCAGAATTCAGAATTTTCTAGATTTTTAGAAAAGTGGTATTGTGTGTTACATAACATTAGCTGCATCCCATATTTAATCTATTAATACATCTTTAGCAAACACCAATAGTCTAAGATAAATCTAGAAAAGACCACACAAATCAGACAGAGTTTTAGGATCAAAGTTTAGAAAAAAAGCTTTTGAGTGGTCCGAGTTTTTTTTTTTCTATGTAGAATTGCAGATATGATGTTAAGGTCCTGTATCTATGTTGCATGCCCTGTAAGTCCTGAGACCATCTTGTGTGCTAGGCACTGTGTCAGGTGCTTGTAGGGTACACAAACACAGGTAATCCTGTCCTTGCCCTGTGGAGATAACATGAGTGTGAGGCAGTTCCTGCTCACCAGGGGATTGGGGACATATGGAAGTCAGACACAGACAAAGAACAATGTTCAAGGGAGATTTTGATAATGAGAAGAGAGACCATGGTATAGACAGATTCATTCAGCATGAGACCACCAGGCTGGAAACAAAGGCTGGGTTTCATCACAGCAGGTTACATAGGGCAGACTGAGGTGTTTGCACATTATCCTGTAAGCAATATATTATGAAACTGGACTTACCAGTGATGCTCTCCGAATCTCTGTGATTGCTACTCATGAGGTTTTCTTCACCTGTTGGTGATGTAAAAATGGCATTCTGGTATTGACTCATGCAGGATCCTTTTTTGCTTTGGTTGAAAAGGACAGCTTTGGTATGAATCAGAGTGAAGGAAATCCATCAAGCCATTTAATGAAGAAATGGATGTAGTCATATGGATATTTTCTTTTGGACAAATTTTCTCTGATGAGTCAAATGACATCGGCAGCAAAGAGGGCTTTCACGTGATTATCATCGCTTGGACAGCCATGACCTAAAACAAAGAACATATCATATGACTAGAATTCAGCATGTTCTTTAATAACAGTAATCTAATTACATGGCAAGTCTGTCATTAAAAATGTTTTTCTAATGATATACACAACATGCATAATTCTGAAAGGACTTATACTGGCAAAAGTCAAGACAAAAAACTGCATGGCTTATGATTCCATTTAAATAAAAATTCTAGGAAAAAATATCAACTTATTTATAGTGACAGAAGCAGATTAGCAGCTGCCTGGTTTGGGGAACGAATTACTAAAGGGGATGACAAATACGGTCATTGTTTTGTTGGTGGTAATGACTATAAGTATGTGTGTGTGCACGTTTGTTATGAAAAGTGAACAGACTGCATATCTGAAACATGCATGCTAATTACTGAAGCAAGCTAATTATTTTTCATTATAGACATTTACATTATTTTTAAAGGAAATGAACTGTTTAAAGGAATATAATAACACAGTGCAGGAACTAGAACATATATGGCACAGAGGCCAGGAGGGAAAACCGGCACTTTGCTGTAAGGCTATTATACTATACACAAAGCAGTAAAATACTGCCTAAAGGCAGACAGAAATAAATTAAAGAGGTATTCTTTTTTTTTAATTGGTTCTTTTTTTAGGTATACATGATGTAAGATTATACAATGACATGATTATAAAATCATGAGGTTTAACTTGTTCTAATTCAGTCTCCAGTTTCCTCCCTCCACTCCCTTCCTTCTACCCTGTTGTTTTTAATATACATGACAATAGAATATACAATGCCATAATTATAAAAGAAGCAAACAACAATAACTCAAGAATTATACATAACAAATCAGCGAAAGAGATGAAACGGAATAACACAAATCAGGGTTTCTCAACCCTGGCCACTACTGTCATCTTGGGTCATTTGGGTAACATGTGGTGTGCATGTAGTATGCTTAGCAGCATCTCTGTCCTGGATTGACCAGGTGTTAATAGAAAAAGTTACTTTCAATTTCTAAGAAAGTATTTTTTTTTAAAAAGTAGTAAATTACAAATTTGCTTGTGAAAGGGAGGAAGACTAGGGAGATGGCAAAGAGAAAGAAGTGAAAAACGGAGGAGGAAGAGAAAAAGAGGAGACGATAAAAGCAAAGAACCTCTCATACTGGTCTGATTTAAACTGACTTTTAAACAAAACTATGGTTCTTTTAATCATATTTTAATCAAAGACCACTGTGAAAATCTAATAATAATCTTCAGTTCTTCTTCCACTAGTTAGCTATACACTAGTTGGTTTAATCTTATGTTTACATTACCATTTCTATTTTTTTAAACTTCAGATACACACACACACACACACACATACAAGAACACACAAAAAAAACTGCATGTAAGTTTTAACAATGGATTCCAGAACTTTGCTCTAGAGAATTGCTTTTTAAGTAGCTCTGGAGGCTGTGTTAATGGTTTGGTCTGAACTTTTGCATACAAAAACAGAGAAAATCAAGTTGAACACAGAACTAAGTCCACCTTAAGAGTCATGCAGGAAGAATGTAGATCTCCAGGACAATCCAGGTCAGAGATCTGCAAATGGAATGTTCTTCCTGGTGACTCCTTAGAACATGCCCTGGTCTAAATCTGAGCTCCTCAGTCATATCAATTAGAAGGAGCAGCAGTGAATATAGTATACATGTACACCTTGTCATTATTCAAGTCTGAATTTTAATCTTATTTACTGCTTTTACTGACCTTGAGAATATAATGTACCCTTTTTTTTGAGTCTCACTCATTGCAAAGATGGGGTATGAACTATTCTTATAAGAAAGAGCAGATATGAGAACTATATACAAAAAAATAAAATTTCCCCTTGGTATCTGACACACGGAAGACACTAATTCCTTTCAGCTTCTCCCTATTATAGCTTGAGCCTGGGGAAAAGATGTTTTCTACCTAATATTTCTTAGGTTTCTGCAATTCAAGTATGGAACAGAAACAGTCTGAAGATCACCTCAGTAACTACTTTTGTGCTCCTGGGAATAAAGTAACAAGTGTCATAAAGCTGGAACTACTGAGGGTATTATTACCAAAGCTCATTCCTTTGTAATTCTGAGGAAGGTTTGATTTTCTCCATAACATGGTAGCTATATTAGTTTCTACACCTGTTACAACAAATTACTACAAATTTAGTGGCTTAAAATGCCACCCACCCATTATCTTACAGTTCTGGAGGTCAGAAGGACGAAACTGCTTCACAAGGCCAATACCAAAGTGTTGGCAGGGCAGTCTTCTCTCCCTTGGGAGGCTCCAAGGGAAAATCCGTTCCCTTGCCTTTTCTACACTGTACAGCTGTACTCCTTGGCTCAGGGCCTCTTCCATTATCTTCAAAACCACTGACACAGCATCTTCAAATCTCTTTCTCTGCTTCCATTGTCCCACTGCTGCCTTTTGATGTCAAAATCTCCCTCTGCCTCCTCCTTATAAGAACCCCTGTAATTATGTTTAAGGCCCAACTAGATAATCTAGGATAATCCATTTCAGGATCTTTATTTAGCCTTGTCTGCAAAATCCCTTTTGTCTAATGTAACAGTCACAGGTTCTGGGCAGTTGGGTCTGGATACCTTTGAGGGCCATTGTTCAGCCTACCACAGTGGTTAAGAACATGAGTTCTGAAGCTACAGGGCCAATCCTACATTGCAGCACCACCACTTACTGGTTGTACGATCTTGGACAAATTACTTAATCTCATTTCTTCATCTGCTAAATGGGACCTAATAACAGGACTTATTTTTATGGGAGTGTACTGGGGATTAATGAGCCATGAGGCAGTAATAGCAATACCTGCCTCAGATTGTTACTGAGGGAATTACATGTTAATACATTTTTATGTCTTGGAATAATGACACATAATACTGAAAAGGCTACATGAATTTTAGTTATTATTTCTATCACCACCAAAGTGCATTCTTATTACCATTATTATTACTGCTATTGTATCTTACTCAAGGTTGGGTGCATGCAAAGTCTATTACTGACGGCTTGAAGGCATCTTCTCTCAACATAAGAAGTCACATTTACTTCCTACACTCTGACAAGTCATGTTCATCATTTTCCTTCAGTCCTTTAAATGTATAAGTAAACAGAAGCAAAGTCAGAGTTCTTAACTTAGTAGAAACTAAACTTTGGCAAGCACAAACAACACATTTTCAGTTCTTTTCCTAGTTTGTACATATAAACTCCTAGTACTTCTTTGAGAGCAACCTATTTTCTCTGCTGGATCTTAATTCAATCTTTTTAGGAACCACTGCTTTTCTAAAAAAACAAAACGATCAATCAAATATGCATTATTTAATAAAAAAAAGCAGGCCTCTGTAATTTATGTACATTTAGGAGAAAAATCAAAATGACCAAATAACTTATTTTGATAAGAATGAGAATGAAAGAACCAACCAAAACAAGTCATTGATATAAATATTGCTGGCAGGGGCTGGAGCGGTGACTCAGTGGTTTCGGCGCTTGCCTGGCAAGCACGAGGACCCGGGTTCAAACCCCAGCACCACGTACACAACTGAGTGTTGGAGCAACTAAGGCCATGTGAAAAACTAAATAAAGTTGTTTCTCCCTTTCTCTGTCTCTCTCACTGTCCCTCTCTCTTTATTTAAAATAAATAAATAAATAAATATTGCTGGCAGAAAAAAACAAGGCTAATTAGTTGGTTTAGCTCAGCCATGGAACTAAATGGTCAACAGTGAATACCTATATATAGGCTCTGTGCCTTAAAAAAAATCTTGCAACTTCCTTAAAACAGCATATGCTGGCCCAAACAACCTCAAGGAAAAGGCTAAAACAACTCAGGGAAAACTTAAACTTGTGGGAATGTGCAGTGTGGAATTCGAGTAAATGCAATGACTTAACGAAGCATTGACACAGGAAATACATTTCCAAATTTTATTTGAGAAACAATACTTGGCTATTAATTTAAAATACATGTTGGCTGCTGATCTACATGCAGGAGTGGAAATGGTACCAATCATCAACTCTGCAGTAGCTCCGCAGGCAACAGCAAATTAACCCAGACCAAAGAGAAGCTACGTAATTTTAAAAATAAAATGAGCCCACTACGTTCCTACATTACATAGCAGATTTTTGACAAAGACTCATTAATGGTACTACATTTGATTGTACCATAGACAAAATGTACCAAAAAAAAAAACCCACAGTAATTTAAAAATCAAATATTGAGCCACATAAAGACTCCATCATGGCTTCAGTTCCCAGAGCAAGGGGCGAGGGGAGAAAAGGCAGTGTGTGTGAGGGATGTTGCCTCGAAAACCCCAGCCTAGCGAGGCAGCAACAGACCTCTGGCAGGCACAAGCAGGCCATGTACCACGTCCAACTGACGGAGTCCACAGAACTACACTGGCTACACCCCAGCATGGCCATTCGACCAGCAACTATGCAGATTAGAACAGCTCTTCTTCCAGCAATCTGCCCCCCCCTTTTTATTGCCATTCAATATATCTATCACTAGGGTTTTCAGAATATGAAACACACAAAGGCGGCTCTACTTACAAACACAGGATTCCGAAAGGCTGTTAAATCCACCAGTCTAAACATCCAAAACCATGAGACATTTAGGCTTATGGATTCAGCATTTCTTCCTCTTATACATTTTGGGCATTTTTTCTGTTTATGATGAACATCTGTTGAGGCAAGCAGCTCCTCCCTGCCATAATCTTCACCAACAGAAGGGTGGTAACCTCTGGCAGCTAAGGAATCCACAAGAGAGCTTTGCCTGCAGATTAGAAAAGGCCTGGAACCCATGGTGCCATCTGTAGCTTTCGATAAGTTTCCACAGAGCACTTTCATTGGCTATGCTTATAGCCTTTAAAGTCTTGAGCTCCTAACCTTTACCTGAACTGACCGCTGACTAAGTAGGTATTCTATTTTAATAATGATCCTCCGCCAAAACCATTTCTGATAGTTTCAGGGCATCAAAAAGGCAGGTAAACTGCTATGCATGAGACTAGGGGAATAACATTTTTCTTTCTCTTGAAAGGAAGAGGGAAGGAAGAGAGGTCCAATAGAGATGGCAGCAGCTCAGAGGCCACAGGAAAAATCCTAGGGAGGGTTTTGGTTTCCTCATAACTTGAAACCAAAAGTTGGACCCAACTAACCACCTTCAGAAGGATCTGGACACTCAGCTGACATTAGTTTACAGACATACTAAAATAATAGTTTACAAGTACAATTACTACCATGAATTTATGATCCAGAATATTAATAAAATCATCAGTTATTTTGTTTTTTAAATTTTTTGCTGCTGTTATTGAGGCAGGGTTTCGCTGTGTTGCCCTTGAATTCAAGGCTGCCCTTTAATTCCGGAGCTCAAGTGAACATTCTATCTTAGACTTATGATAAGTGCATGCCACTGGCTTTGTCTTTTCCTTACCCATAGAGAATAATGTCCTTTTGACTAAAGTAAAGGTTAAAGAAGGGAAAAGACAAACAGAGATCTTCAAACAAAAAATGAGTACAGCAGAGGACAGGGCACTACACAGTTTGTGGAGCTCCTGCTCTCCCATAAAATGAGGGAAACATCTCAAGCACAGGCATTTTACCAATAGATTCTGGGGTTACTGAACTATGTACTATACTCTGGGACCAACTAAATCCTTCTCCAGCAGGTCAGAAAGCATTTTCTCTCAATGTTGACTGGCAAAATTTAGTTAGTAGATTAAATCAAAAGACATTATCAACCAGAAAATCTAGAAACATTTTATAGAAGATTAAGAAATAGACTTTGAATGATAGATACAACTATGCTGTCAGTATTACTGTATAGTCCATTCTTGAGGACTTAGATTCAAATCAAACAGCTAATAAGACCTCTTAAAGCAGTACTTTCACATAACAGTAAGGAATATCACACTTTTAAGAGAGCAAAAAGAAATTATGGTTTTATTATATTATTTTATTATATAATTATAAAAAATGAGTTTCTCTAATATTTTCATACATGCATATAATATACTTTGATCATATACAATAAAATGTAAATTGTTTTTGATCACTTAAAATGATACTAAATCCTTCAGTTATTTAAAACTTAAAGTGTTTAAAGCCTTCAAAAGCAGAAAATCCGGGGCTGGAGTGGTGGTTCAGCAACATCACACTTGCCTGGCAGGCATGAGGACCCAGGTTCTAACTCCAGAACCACATATATAACTAAGTGTTAGAGAAACAAAGGCCAGATGAAAAACTTTAAAAACACACCCACAAAAAAAATGACTCTCTTTTTTTTTCTCTCTTTCCTGCTCTCTTTAAAAAAAAAAAAAAAAAAAAGCTGAAGGTCCCATATGATAGGTGCCAAAAGCAAAACTGTAGCCAATATTACTCTTCAAAAAAACATTATCACTGACACTAGGACAAACAATCTTATGTGACCAGGAACAGGGTGTAACTTAAAAATGGGGGTGAGTGATGATCAGGATGTAACAAGATGTAAGAACATTTATAACAAACATATTTATAAACACATGTAATTCAAGAACTATTTGAGAATCATCTAAGACATGCAACTATTGTAGAAATGTAATCCTCCTAGGCAAGAGACTTTCTAATTATATTATGATTAGACATAAGACTCGTTTTTCAAAACCACTTGTCAAAATCATCTCCAAGATTTCAAGATAAGGTTACTTTTGAGTAAGAATTGGCATGTACTTCAAGAGAGAACCTACAGAATGGGAGAAAACCTTTCCCTGCTACACCTCGGACAGAGGGCTAATATCCAGAACATACAGGGAACTAAAGAAACTAAACACCAAAATCACAAATAACCCAATCAATAAATGGGCTATGGATCTAAAAGGAAACTTCTCACCAGAGGAAGTCCAGAAAGCCCACAAATGTATGAGAAAATGCTCTACATCATTAGCTATAAGGGAAATGCAAATCAAAACTTCAATGAGATTCCACCTCACACCTGTTAGAGTGGCAAAAATGAAAAATTCGAACAACAACAGATGCTGGAGGGGCTGTGGGAAAAGAGGAACACTGTTACACTGCTGGTGGGACTGCAAACTGGTTCAGCCACTATGGAAAGCAGTGTGGAGAATTCTCAAAAAATTGAGGATGGAACCACCTATGACCCAGCTATCCCACTTCTGGGTATTTTCCCCAGAGTTAAAATCAGCATATTATAGTGATAAGGCTTCATCAATGTTTACAGCAGCTCAATTTACTATAGCTAGATTATGGAACCAACCCAGATGCCCCTCACTCGACAAGTGGATACAAAAACTCTGGTACTTATATACAATGGAATTCTACTCGGCCATTAGAGAAGATGATATTATGGCTTTTGCAGCCAAATGGATGGAGATGGAAAGAATATGCTCAGAGAAGTATCCCAATCTCAGAGACTCAAGGGCCGAATGGTATCTTTCATCTGTGGAAGCTAGAATACATCAGGAAGCAGTATGTTAGATGGCTAAGCTGACAATAACTTCAAATTGTATGATTCTCAATGCAATAGGGGGATGACTCCCTAGGATAGTAGGAGGCATAGAGAGGGGGATGGGGGTGGAGGATGTAGGAAGAACTCCTAGGAGACTAGAGGGTGGGAATATGGGGGAATCATCTCAGAAGGAGATCTCTGTCCTCCATGAGATATCCATTTAAACTCAGGAGTTCTTCTGGGGGAAACAGCAACAGGAGGAACCCAAGCTGGGCATCCATGATATGGCATCAGCCCTGGATAACTAAGTATATATACAATGGTTCTTGAATGTTTGATAATGTTTCCCCCTCAATTGTATCTCTATATCCATCTAATAAAAAAAAAAAAGAACTGGCATGTACTGACTGGATAACTCCGGTTTGCCAATGAAATTTAGGAACCAAATAAGCACAGGTAATGTTTTAGATTGCTACTGGCTATCTGCACCTCAGGAGAGCATTAGACTCTGAGCTTGAAAGACACAGTAAGCAGGTAGCTGAGGAAGTTCAGGAACTCTCTTCCTCGACCTCTTTTTAATGGCCAGTTCGTCAGGATTCTCACATGGACCCTCTTTTCCTCCTCAGGAATCTCTTCTACTTCAAAGGCCTTAATTTCCAACCAACTGCACGATAGTTACTCCTCAAGTTTTATCTTCAGTCCCAACTGGCATTTCAGACTTTAAATGGGAAATCTTAATATCAACTTATTGATATTAATTTATGTAGTATCATAAATTCCCCACATTCTAAACTGAATTCCATTTTCTTCTCCCATGAAATCTTTTTTTTTTTCCTGCTTCACTGACAAGTTAATATCACCAGTTCACCTGATAAGCAAAGCCAAAAATCTAAGTCATCTTTCCTCTCCTCAACCCCTGCTTTCTATGTGGTCAATGGTTTCTGTGGATTTGTTCTCCAAGCCTACTGTGGTGGTCTTAGTTTAAACCTTTTTCTGTCCCTAGGAATGAAACCCACTGTTTTACAAAGCTAAGTACTTCTAACCTCTAATGTGTACTGGCAAAACATTGGAAGTGTGGGAGACAAGAAGTGGTTATGTAGTTTGAAAAAGCCTCAGATAATTCTAATGCAATCCTGTTTTTCCACTCCTCTTTGTAAAAACACATACTGATTACTGAAGAAAGAAGAAATTTTAAAAAGGGGGAAATAAACTCTGCTAAGTAGTTTATATTTGCTTTTAAAAATGAGTTATCTGTTCTCAAAGTTTGGGTATATTTACAGTGAAGCAATGATCTGTGTTTTTATGTATGTCATTTGCTTCTTTAATGAGACAACCCCAAATCTGAATTTGATTCTGCCTTTAAATTGGTTACTCTACAACATAAAAAATACAGATTAACATAAATTAGACATAATTGTTACTTGTTTTGAGCTGCTAAAAGTAATAAGTAGACTACAGATCAAAATAAATCCTTATGCAATAAATTAAGTCTACTCATATCTTACTATCTTGTAGATGACAGGCATTCAATAAATATCTGTTGAATGAATCAGACTGTAGTTTAGTTGTATCCCTGCAGTCTGAAATAGGATAAAAATTAAATTACATGATAAACAGGAGACAAGAGCATTTGAAAACTGAAAGCTTTCTTAGTCCAATCTACGAAAATCTAATAGGTCTTTCATGGGCTTCAGTAATAGTCATATGTCTCTGTACATGAGTATACCAACGAAGCCCATCACTTACACTGTAGCTACCAACATACCCTAGAGGTAGGATTAACAGCATTGTGGCAAAACCTAAAAATTCTTAATACTTCTTTTTAAATTTTTCTAGTTTCTTATTTGAAAAACATTGATGATAAGATAAGATTATTGTGTCTTCATCTAACATGAAGACACAATAATGAGGGCTGGAGCGGTGGCTCAGTGGTTACACCGCTTGGTCTGGCATACAAGAGATGGTGGGTTGGAACCCCAGCACCACATACACAAGTGTCGGAGCAACCAGGGCCATGTGAAAAACTAAAACTAAATAAAACCGATTCCCCCTCTCTCTCTGTCCCTCTCTCTTTAAAAAAAAAAAAAAAAGGACCCAATAATGAGGTAAAGTTCAATAAACTGCTATGGGAGGAAAAATTATGCCCTTAGATAAAAAAGACCGAAAACAATTTGATGACTCATGGTCAGGATTATGAATAGCAATTGCTGTAAATGCAATATATGCATGTGTAACAAAGTACAGTGATATCCTGCAAGATTATAGGCTTTTAAAGAGTTCTTTCTTTATATATTAAATGATCCCAAATTGCCATTTTTTTTCTTTTTAGATTTTTAAGTCCACTTCTAATTTTGTTTCCTCTCCCTGCCAGGCTATCAACCATCACAGTTCAATGTTGCCAGTGTGCTTCTCCCCTTTCTAATCTGCTGTTGGGCTGAGAAACCTGATAATGAGGTTATCACAGAACCCATAAGGTATCTGCTGGAGACTGAACCCCAGGACCTGTTTATCTGTCTTCCATCCCTCCAGCCCAGGGAGTTAGCTGGCTTCTCCTCCTTTGGCACTGCTGCCAAGTGCTTTTCTCACCTGTGTTCTTTTTCCTAGGCTGGCTATGAGTACACTCTGTCCTTTCTTTTTACTGCCTCCCCAGAAAAGTACAAGTCCTCCTCTTCTTTTGTGAGAATTTTACTGTAGATACAAGGAAAAACAGAGTGCATGACAAATATGGGAAAAAAGGTTTAAGAAATCTTGAAAGTTCTCATTGTGATTGTGTTCTTAACCAGTGTTTAATGAATCTTCTTGGATTATTCCTGAGGATAATGTGCTCACTTGTCATTTCTCCCTCATTACCCTCTAAGCTCCTTGAAGGAAAGTATGTTACTTCTGTATGTCCAAAATCCAACAGCAACTGTCACATAAAAAGATTGTAATACATGCTTAACTGTAAGCTTGCGGATCAAAATGTCAACGCACTGAATTACCAAAGTAAATTAATGAACAGTTTGCTATTAATAGATCTTTCAGCCCATAATCAACTAGATGAATTGCCTTGAAAAGCAGTATCAAGCTAAGATTGAACATTTTGAAGAAAATACTGTATACTATATTTGCTTTATGAAAAACTCACATAAAAGAGCTGTGTTAGAGAAATCTAACATTTTTATAGTAATAACACAGTACCACTTATGATAGCTAAAGGAACGGAACTTTTCTTTGGCTTTGATTAGCTATACTATACTATCCACTAAGCATCTGCAGTTGATTATGAATACATTTAAAACAGCCCTGCATGAAATGAGAAATGATTAGATATCTTCTTTTAAAAATTCACAACTGCTAATAGAAGCTTCATTTGTAATCTTTCAATTTTGTGCCTAAAAAGAAAATAAAAGCAAATTCAGTGGTTTGGCCTAGTACTAGCTAAGAAAAATGAGAAGGGTTGAAAAGTTGTTTTGTTTTAAGTTGTTAAGTAATACACTGGAGGAAGTGTAGTACCATCTCAGAGACATTTGCATTGATTTCCGGGCTGCTCCTCCTCCTCTCTTCCTCCAGACAGAGTGCTCTTTCTTAACCAACAAACTTCCCTTTGTTTCGATTTATAACACTGGCCTGAAGAACTCCAGCACTGTACATGACATGCCTATGGCAGAAAGCAGTTAAGAGCAAAGAGTGGAGCTTTGCCACTTGGATCCCAAACATTATTTACTTTATATTAGTGGTAAATTTTTAAGCAGGCAATTTTCTACATTCACTTGTCTTTTAAACATACAGAAGCAGTTAAATTCTCCTGCAAAGGTCACAAACAGTATGGAATGAGGTTGCTGCAAACTTGGTTACCAATCACAGACATGCCCTCCATGATCCTCTTAAATGACCTTTTTCTTCTGACACAATTCTATACACATCTTTCTCATTCATCTCTAACTCCCTGATTTCCATTTTTCCTGTCATCAACAAATCCACACAATCCACAGCTAACTTCTTCTCCAAACACAGAATTAAGTGTAAGCATAATCTCAATCATGCTCTCGCACACTCGTTGATGGGGGTATGAATTAGTAATGTTCCTAAAAGAGTAAGTGGGTGCCTAGAAGATAGAAAGAGGGGAAAACTGACTTTTCACCATATACCTTTTAATAATTTGACCATGTATATAATTCCAGTTAAAAAATCATGAAAGATGAATTACTACTCCTGCCTTATCTAAACCTTGCTACACAGATTATCCTTGTCTTCCACTAACTTTACCATCTTCCTTGCCTTATTAACGTGCTCAAAATCTTGTACTTCACTAAAAAAAATTACAAAAATCTCCCTCTCCTAAGCTTCTCCCCTGTCCAGAGAAGCTCACACAACTTCTCTGAAGAGTATTCTCACTTCCTCTACCTCCTTCATTCATATACCTCATCCCTGCCCTAAACCTGAATCCTCCACTAGTAGTCCTCCCTATCCATTCTAACTGGACTTTGTCAGCTGTTACGTCATTTTTGGTTAAGCACTGAGTGATGACTCCCTACTCCAAGTTTCCTTCCTCGGCTCTCCTGGTGCCTACATCTTCCCATGCTTGTTCTCGGACCCCTCGCTTGGTCACCCAGCTCCTTCGTCTTGATCCTTATATTTGATACTTTCCAGAATGATTATATATTTTGTTCCTGTTGCTGTTGGATTAGGCTTTTAATAATTTTTTCATTTACCTTTGTGTCAGCCAACCACCGCCACCAATTACACTACCTCTTCAGTCAATAGCGCTCCAACAGGCTCTTCAGACTGCTTCCTGAGCTCCATTCAAATTTCTCACAAGCTGTTTAGAATCCACTGAATGCTAGATTCTTCCCTTCCTTATCTTGCACCATGCTCCTCCTGGATCTTAAGCCACTGAGATAATTTTATTTTTTTCATCTGGTTTTTGTTTTTCTTACATTTAATTGTGTACGTGGGTGCTGGGGTTCAAAACTAGGTCCTCTCACATGCCAGCCAAGTGCTCTACCGCTAAGCCACTGCTTCAGGCCCTCTTGTTCTCCATATAACTATTTCTCATCCTTCAAGTCTCAGCTTAAAAGTCATGCTTGGAGGGCTCAGTGAGTCAGCAGTTATGGTGCTTGCCTGGCCTGAGCAAGGATGCCGGTTCAAACCCCAGCACCACATATACAACAGTGTCAGAGCAACCAAAGCCACATGAAAAACTAAATAAAATTAATTCTCTCTTTCTCTCTCTCTTTATAAAAAAAACAAGTCATGCTTAGAGAGAAGTTACCAGTTCACTCGTAGCTTTCCCTGCCCACCTTTGTTCTACAACTTAGCATCTAATTTGTACCTTCCACAATATTGTAATTTACTCCTCTTGAAAGGAAAAGGAAGGTGTCATTTCCTCCCTTACCTCCTCCTTACTGATCAGAATGCAAATACAATCGCAGGAGATCAAGCAACTCAATAAATAATTGTTGAAATGAACTAACCAAATTGGTAGATGATTCTTTCACCAATAACATGAATCATTCACCAACTCCATTGTTACACAATATAGTGTAACATCCTTAGATGTTAGGCCATTTTAACTACCCCATTATTTTTTTTAACTTCAAAAAGCTTCTTAAAGAGTAAGAACTCAAAGTTTGGAAAAACTGGCAGATAAATATAGATAAGCTTCAAAGACCTCAACAATCTTTACAAAGTGATTTGGTTCCTCTTCTGTACCACTGGCAGATTCTGTACGCTCATTTTCCAGCATAAATTTAAACAGAATATCCTCAAGATTACGAGTCAGTGGTAAAGGTAGGGATAAAGTCAGAACATTACATATGAAGCAGTCAGTTCTAACATAAGTAATAAAATGACCTCAAGTAACAAGTCAATCAGCTATTCATTTAACAGCTTTCAACAAATGACACGTGAATCAAACTAAAAAGAGATGAACAGTAGTATACAACAGCCTCTGACCAAAAGATTAAAGATGTAAGATATCTAATATTTACTGGGGAAAGTGCTAGTGATCCCCCTCATCTAGATTGGTCTTAGTATCTAATGATCTAAGAAACCTAAGAAAATAACACCATTAGTTAATAAATATTTCAATAAATATTTAACGGGTATCACAACCTAATGGTTTTATAGATAGGAGTTGTGGGGAGAGCTCTTTTGTCCCTGAAGTGGTTTATTCACACAGGATTGAATGCTTTTATGGATTCCTTAAAGATGAAAAGATTCGGGTGAGAACAGAGGCATGTGTTATGACAAAGTAATAAAAAAGAGCTCCCACGTCACCAAAAAAAAAAAAAAAAAAAGCTATCCTGATAGCTAGCAGTATACAGACCAAAGTGAGTAGTTAAGATTGTGTGTAAGGTATTTGGAGATTTAAATCTGACAACTTCAGCATAAGAAGTCTGAACTTAATCCTGCAGGAAAAGTGACATTGAGGAAAATAAATCCATAGACAGAATATCAATAAAATTCAGGACTAGAGAGATTAGAGACAGAAAAATAACTAGGACATTTTATCACATTATATATCAAATAATGTAATAGTCATAAACCAGGTGAATGGCCATAGTAAGAGAGGGATTTGTGATATAGTGAAATCAACTAATGATTTGGACTTATCAACTAATGATTTGAGATAGATGAATTTCTCTGTCTTAAAAGATAACCACTTTCAGCATATACTTCAGTTACTCAGGCTTGAAGCCTCAATTTCCTTGCCTTTCACACCTGA
>PVKS010042671.1:0-15299 GCA_004027875.1 Aplodontia rufa | reverse complement strand
AGTTCCCCACTGGGTGGATAACCCCCCTACTCCCTCCCTCCAGCTGCCTTGATATCCCTCTAATTCATACTCCCTCCCTGCCACCCTCCCTTCATCCCACAGTGTCACAGGCAAGGTTCCCCCAGTTCTTGTAAAAATTCACCTTTGTTGAGGTTATTATTAACTCAGCCAATTTTTAGGTTTTTTTTCTGATTGTATTCTAGCTTCCACATATGAGAGAAAACATTCATCCCTTGAGTCTCTTGTGTTTGGGATATTTCCCTCAACATAATTTTTTTCCCATCTCCACCAATTTGGCTGTAAATGCCATCATATTATTCTCTCTAATAGTAGAGTAGAATTCCATTATACATATATATGTACCACAGTTTTTTAATCCACTCATCCAATGAGGAGCATCTGGGTTGGTTCCATAATTTAGCTATAGTAAATTGAGCTGCTAAAAAACATTGATGAAACTGTATTTCTGTAATATGCCAATTCTTCTTGAAACCCTAGCCAGAGCTATTAGATAAGAGAAGAAAATAAAAGGAATTCGAGAAAGAAAAGAGGAAGTCAAAATGTCTCTATTTGCTGATGACATGATCCTATACCTAGAAGACTCAATAAGCTCGATCAGAAGACTTCTAGAGCTTATAAATGATTTCAGCAAAGTGTCTGGTTATAAAAACAACACTCATAAATCATTAGCTTTCCTATACTCCAGCAACAATTCCACTTAAGAAGAAATCAAGAAGTCTGTCCCATTCACAATTTCCATAAAAAGAATAAAATACTTGGGCATCAATCTAACAAATGATATAAAGGACCTCTACAATGAAAATGATCAAACATTTTAAAAAAAGAAATTGCAGAAGACCTGAGCAGATGGAAAAAGTTGCATGTTTTTGGTTAGGCAGAATCAATATAATCAAAATGGCCATTCTACTGAAAGTCCTATATAGATTCAATGCAATCCCCATCAAGATACCAGTGGCATTCTTCGTGGATATAGAAAAAGCAACTCTCAAATTCATATGGATTAACAGAAGGCCCAGAATAGCCAAAACATTAAGCAAGAAAGAGGAAGCAAGAGGTGTCACAATTCCTGACCTGAAATGATACTATACGGCTATAGTAACAAAAATAGCATGTTATTGGTATCAAAACAGAAACTAAGGTGTCTTTTCTGAGATAACAAAGTCAACAACTTTAGTCAAGAGTGAATAAAATGACTAAAGAATTTCTGTGTTTGTTTTTGTCCTACTCAGTCAATCATAAGCATCACTTAGTAAATATGAGTTCCACATACAAAAGGCTACTGCAAATGCATGTATCTCATAAAAGGAGGTACAAATGTTGCAAATCAAACAGCATATTGGGTTTCAGCTAATTTCATTTGAATATTGTGCAGATAATTCAATGAAGAAATTGAGAAAATTACTGAAAATTTGCTATTTTGCTGGAGGGCTAGTTCAGGGAGAAAAAATCTTTTTCATTTGTGACATTATTTTTAATTTATTTTTTTAATTTTTTTATTTTTGAACAACCATACAAGTTTTTAACAAAATAATATAAAATGTGTATAGATTCTGGATACTACAATTACCCCCAGGAGAGCCCCCCCAATTACCCACCCTTATCCCTCCCTTCCCCTTCCCCCCATATCTCTCAAAAAGGATTATGTTGTATAGCATTATATCTTATCTGGATTTAACATATGATAATAGACCAACTTTTTCACTGGCCAGGGTCTAGTCCCAACCTCCACAGATGATTGGAGACAATCGACTATTAGTTCTCTGGGTTAAGCTGATTTTACTCAGCATGATTTCTTCCATAACCATCCATTTGCCTTCAAAGGCTGCAATACCATTGTTTCTAATTGCTGTGTAATATCCCATGGTATAAATGTACCACAGTTTTTGGATCCATTCATCCAGTGAGGGACATCTGGTTGTTTCCATAGCATTGATTTGTGTGGAGTTTGGACTCATTTACTTATGAAGAAAGAATTCTCCTGGAACAATGAATAATCAAAATATGAATTTCAAGTGCATTTTTACTATTTTCAAGAAATACTGATTTGATTTTAAATTAAAGTACTTGCTATTCGTTCCCTGTCCTCCAGGAGTTAATACTTAAACTATTACTTTTCTACTCTTGTCATATGAACACTGATGTTACAAAGGTCTTCCTAAAAGAGTGGGTGCTCCTTGTCTAAAGAGAACTGCATATTGTTTTTATTTTAAATTTTAGTTAAAATTTATTGAGTGCTTAAAATGTTCCAGATGTGGTCTTAAATGCTTGTACAATTAACATTTCATTTTAAAGTTCCATATCAATTCTATCCAGTAAATATTTTTTTTAAAGAGAGAGGAACAGTGAGAGAGTCAGAGAAAGAGAGAAACAACTTTATTTAGTTTTTCACATGGCCTTCATTGCTCCAACACTTAGTTGGGTACGTGGTGCTGGGGTTTGAACCCGGGTCCTCGTGCTTGCCAGGCAAGTGCCGAAAACGCTGAGCCACTGCTCCAGCCTCTCCAGTAGATATTATTAAGAACTCTATTTTGTATACAGGAAAATTGAAGCTTGAAGAAGTTAAGTGAAGCACTGGTTTGAAGTTTCAGAAATCTCACCTTGGTGTAAAAGATTTCATTCATTATACCTTTTAGATGCATTCCAGCACTGCCTTGTTTAGATAAACTTTGTTTTCATTTTTATGTTATATTTAATTTCATTTTAAAATTATATATTGTACTTGTCAATTCCAGCTTATCTTAATTATTTGGGTACCATTTGGGAGTCAAGGGTTAGCTGTGAGAATGGACCATCTATGAGAGCAATATCCATATAAAAACCACTTAAGGGGACAATGGGTATCTTGCATAGCCAGAAAGGATCTTATTCCCATTTAAAAGATATTGAATCATTCAATTCAGTTGCAAACATTTACAGGTAGAAGAAACAAGAAATGTAAGTACCTTGAATGGGTACACAAAAACCTTGGAATTAAAGTGCTTCAGGATTCCAACAAAATTCAGGGAGAGTGAAGAGAACAATTTTTATTTCACTGGCCCCTGAGTTTAAAGATGATACCTTTACTAACCTCAGGCATGCAAGTGGATAGGTTGTTTAACAGGGGTTGCCAGGTAGAGGTTTTCTAGTCCCCAGTTTTATTTTTAAAAATCTTGTATTTTATAATGCATTTTATCTTGTAATATGCTTCATCATGCATTAGTTCATTTAACTTAGTGATTGAATAAATGAGAACATTTCATAATTAGTACAAATATTTTATATGTAAATGAGTACTTTTAACATGCTTGAATATGTTTTATTCTTAATTGACATAATTAAGATTGCAAGGGGAACATTTTCTCTGTTAATTTTCTGAGTAGAGAATTTTTTCCCTAAAACTTTAATTAAATACCAATGTAAAAGATCATAAATTCTACATTTGAGGAACTTGGAGTTCCCTGTATTCCGTGTCTTAATGATGTTTTGATTTAGCTAGGTTCACTAAATAAGATTAAACATTAAATAATTCTACCTTATTTTTCCATTCAGATGAATAAATAATTTTTTGAAGTGTTTTTTTTATCTGGTTTTTCTTTTTCCTTTATTTATTTGTATTTGTGGTGCCGGGGATCAAACCTGGAATGTTGTGCATTCCAGGCAAATGCTCTACTGCTGAGTCACCTATCCAACTCTGAATAAATAATTTTTTAACTGAATATATTCTGCTTTAGAAATTTTGGAGTTCATAGTTTAATGTATTTTTTTAAATGTACAATTTAACTCCTTTTATGATAAAATATAATTTGTTCTGATGATATTATTCTGTTTGGCCATAAACCTTTATACTTTTTATAATTTATAATATTAATGAACATTTGCATGCAAATTTGCTTATGTTTTTAGTTTATTATTGAAAACCCAGCAATTTCAGAGATAAATAGTAAATAAAAGCTAGTTTCTACTAATCTCAATTCATTCATCTAGATGATTGAATATGGAAGTGTTGGAGAAAGACTGCTTAGGTTTCTCTCTGAGCTCCACTCATCATGAGCTACATAACTTTGAAAAATTTCTTCATTCTCTCTGTGTATCAGTTTCCTCAACTGTAATAATAAGTTGACAACAATACTACCTAATTTCATAAAGTTAATGTATTAACAAAGTTAAGGCATGTAAACCTCATATAAGATTGTTGGAACATAGTAAACACTTGATAAATCCTAACTGTTATCATTTTAACTCATGTGGGCATACATAAATTACAGTGATAAATAAAACAGGACAAATAAACCTAAGAAAGAGTCAACTTGAGGACATGAAAACCAGAGGTTTAGTGATTGTTAAGTATGTTTTCAGTCTTTTTCACCCCACCTTATCTAAGAAACCAAACTTGGTTACTGTTTTAAAGTTGAATTAAATAATCAAAGTTTTTGTAGCAGTTAGTGGAAAGATATGCTCCAATTCACAGTCTAACTTTATGGTTTCCACCTCTAGTTTAAGAGAAAGATATTGGTTCAGACTGATTGTTGCTGGCCACAAGTATGTTCATTTTCTCTCTCTTTAAGTAACTCACTAGAAAGCAATTACCACTGTATTTATATAATTGCAATAGGGGTTCTTTTGTAGCAAAGCTCTCATGACTTCCCATAATTACCAATGTACTTACTAATTATAGAATCTTCTTTTAGAACTGATACTGACGTAAAGTGTCTTTGATACAATTTACACAAAAAATTTAATGCATGAGTATATTCATAGCTATAAAATTTGGCAAGCCACTTTATTCTTGGACCTAAGTTTTGTTATTTATTTTTTATTTTATTTATTTTTTAAAGTTGTTCAACATAGCCTTACATATTGGAGGGAGTTAATGTTACATATTCATGCATACATGGAAATTGACACAGTGACATAGTAAATTAAGACCAATCCTAGTCCAGGATCTACCCCCCTTCATCCATTCCCCAAACTCATGTTTCCTCTGTAATCCCCCATACTATAATTTGAAATGAACATATGCATGTATGTTAATTGTTGACATTTTTTAGTTTCTCTGCCTGTCTGTGTACAGTTAGGCTTCTAATGGGAGTTGAGTATTCCCAGCACTATTGATAACCATCCTTATCCATCCCTCCTCCCCTTGCCTCCCTCCCTACTTCCCCCCTACCTGCATAGGTATGGTTCCCCCAGCTTATGTGAAATTTCAAATATGGTGAGCTTATTAAACTCAGCTAACTTTCATCCTGTCTTAGGGTTTACTCTAGCTTCCACATATGAAAGAAAACATTTGGCCCTTAAGTCTCTGTGTTTCGGATATTTCACTCTGCATAATTTGTTTTCCATTTCCACCCATTTGGCTGCAAATGCCATGATATATTTCTCTCTAACATTAGAGTAGAAATCCATTGCATATATTTAACACAATTTTTAATCCATTAATCTAGCAAGGGGCATCTGAGTTGGTTCCATAGTTTAGCTATTACAGATTGAACTGCTATAAACATTGATGTAGCTGTGTCTCTGTAGTATGCCAATTCTAGATCTTTTGGGAAAATATACAGGAGTGGGATAGATGGGTCATAAGGTAGTTCCATCCCTAGTTTTTGAGCAGTCTCTGCAGTGCTTTCCAGAGTGGCTGTATAAGTTTGTAGTCCCACCAACAGTGTGATAGTGTTCCTTTCTCCCCACAACCCCTCCAGCATCTGTCATTATTTGTATTCTTCATTTTTTTAAAGAGAGAGGGACAGTGGGAGAGACAGAAAAAGAGAGAAACAACTTTATTTAGTTTTTCACATGGCCTTCGTTGCTCTAACACTTAGTTGTGCATGTGGTGCTGGGGTTTGAACCCGGGTCCTCGTGCTTGTCAGGCAAGCGCCAAAATCACTGAGCCACTGCTCCAGCCCCTGTATTCTTCATTTTTATCACTCTGACTGGAGGGAGGTGGAATCTCAGTGAAGTTTTGATTTATATTTCTCTGATTGCTAGTGATGTGGAATATTTTCTCATATATTTGTTCTCTTTCTGGACTTCCTCTGTTGAGAAGTTTCTGTTTAGTTCCCCAGCACATTTAATGATTAGATTATTTGTAATTTTTGTGTTCAGTTTTTATTGAGGTCTTTGTATATTCTGGATGTTAGCCCTCTGTTGGAGGTATAGCTTGCAATGATTTTCTCCCATTCTGTAGGTTCTCTCTTGACACTATTGACTAATTCTTAAACTATACAGAAGCTTTTTGGCTTACTGCCATCCCACTTAGTGATTCTTGGCTTTAATTCTTGCACAATGGGAGTCTTGTTAAGAAGGAAGGAGGTGCCTACACCAATGTCGTGTAGTGTTGATTATAATTTTTATTCTAGCAATTGTATAGTTGCTGGTTTAATTCCTAATTCTTTGATCCATTTCTATTTGATTTTTGTGCAGGGTGAGATATAAGGATCTAATTTCAGTAGTCTACCTGTGGCTGTCCAGTTCATCCAGCACCATTTGTTGAACAGGCTGTCTTTCCTCCACACTATATTTTTGCCCCCTTTGTCAAATATCAGATGATTAGGGCTGGAGTGGTGGCTCAGCGGTTTCATCACTTGCCTGGCAAGCACGAGGACCCGGTTTCAAACCCCAGCACCATGTACACAACTAAGTGTTGGAGCAACTAAGACCATGTGAATAACTAAATAAAGTTGTTAAAAAAATCAGATGGTTAAAGCCTTGTGGATTTGTCTCAGTATCTTCTGTTCTGTTCCATTGGTCTTCACGTCTGTTTTGATACCAATATCATGCTGTTTTTGTTACTATATCCGTGTAGTATAATTTCTGAAAAGGTATTGTGACACCTCATGCTTCTTCTTTCTTGCTTAGTAATATTTTTGCTATTCTGGGTTTCCTGTTATTCCAAATGAATTTTGGAATTGCTTTGTCTGTATCAATGAAGAACGTCTTTGGTATCTTGATAGGTTTGCATTGAATCTGTACAGAGATTTCAGCAGAATGGCCATTTTAATTATACTGATTCTGCCTAACAAAGAAAATGGAATGTTTTTCCATGTACTCAGTTCTTCTTCAATTTCCTTTTTTTATTGTTTGATAATTTTAATTGTAGAGGTCCATTATATCCTTTGTTAGATTAGTCACAAAGTATTTTATTCTTTTTGAGGTTATTGTGAATGGATGGATTTCCTGATTTCTTGTTCAGCAGAATTGTTGCTGGAGTAAAGGAAAGATATTAATTTATGAGTGTTGATCTTCTAACCAGTCACTTAATTAAATTCATTTATAAGTTCCAGTAGTCTTCAGTTTATTCATTTGTAAAAAGAGAAATCTTGAACTACTCTATTTTTCAAATTCAAAGTTTATAAAATTTAATCCATTCATTAACTAATACATATTTGAGATCCTGCTCCATGCAAGGCATTATTCTGATTGCTATAGACACATTTTTTCAAGATTTCATATTATTATCTTGCTTAAAACAGTGAGAATCATGTTTCTTCATCAAATATCAGTTTATAAAACAACATTGCTATTTTTATCAAAATATTTTGTGATTTATTAAAGAATTCTACTCATTCTCTTTCCCCTCCAATCATTCAACATAAATTCAAGCCTGAATTTATGTTGAACAATTTCCCAAATTCTGTCAGACTATATTATTTTCAGAGGGGCCATTATATTATTCTTTTGGTATATTTTTAAAGTTAAATGCACAGTTCTATTTATTTATTTTTATTGGTTTACCACCAACTTACATAATGAAGGAATTCTTTGTATCACCTTCATACATGCATACATATTGACAGAGTTGCTTTAACCTCATCCCTGTCCAGAATCTCCCCTATTCCTCCTCTTCCCAATCTCATGATTCCTCTGTATTTCTCCAAAGTTACAAATCAGTGACCATATACACGTAATTTAATTAATTTACACGTTGAAATTAGTAGATTTATAGCCTTCCTGGATATATTTGGGGTTCACATAGGAGTCAAATGTGCTCTACATTGTTGAACATCCTCCATATATCCTCTCTCTTCTTCCTCCCTTTCTCCCCCATTCCCCTACATGGCTGTAGTCCCCACAGCTTAAGTGTTACTTCAGATTTAGTGGGGCTATGAAATCAACTTGACTAACTTTCATCCTATCTTATGTTTCACTCTAGCTTCCATACATGAGAGAAAGCATTCAACCATCAGTCTCTGGGTTTGGATTGTTTCACTCAGCATGATTTTTTCCATGTCCGTCCATTTACCTGCAAAGGCTGCAATATTGTTCTTTCTAGTAGAGTAGAACTCCAATTTTTTTTTGTGTGTGTGTGTGGGTGTGTGTGTGTGTTATTGAATCCATTCATCCAGTGAGGGGCATCTAGTTTAGTACCATAACTTAGTTATTGTAAATTGGACAGCTATAAAAATTGATGCAGCTGTGTCTCTGTAATATGCTGATTCTAGCTCCTCTGGGAAAAGTACACAGGAGTGCAACAGCTGGGTAATATAATGGATCTATCCCTAATTGTTTGAGGGGTCTCCACACTGCTTCCCAGAGTGTCTGTACTAGTTTGCACTCCCACCAACAGTGATTAGTGTTGCTTTCTCCCCCCAACCCCTTCCAGTATCTGTTAACGTTTGTATTCTTCATCTTTGCTATTCTGACTGGAGTAAAGTGAAATCAATGTTGTTTTGATTTGCATTTCTCTGATACTCATGACGAAGAACACTTTTACATATATTTTTTGGCTTTCTGAACTTCCTCTGTTGAAAAATTTCTGTTTGGTTCCATACCCCATTTATTGATTGAGGTGTTTGTGGGTTTGGTATTAAGTTTTTTGAGTCCTTTATACATTCTGGATATTTAGCCCCCGTCAGAGATTTAGCAGGCCATGATTTGCTCACATTCTGTTGATTTGCTATTGATATATTTGTCTAATTCCTTAGTTGTGCAGAAGATTTTCAGTTTAAATGCATTCCACTCTTTTGACGCATTTTAAAGAGGCATCTGAATTAGTTCCATAGTTTAGCTTTTGTGAAGTCAGCTGGTATAAACATTGATGTAACTGTGTCTCTGTGGAATGCCGATTCTAACTTTTGGGAAAATACCTAGGAGTGGAATAACTGAGTCATAAGGTCGTTTCAATCTCAGTTTTTTGAGGAGTCTCCACACTGCCTTCCAGTGTGGCTGTACAAAAGTGCAGTCCCAACAACAATGTGATAATGTTTCTTTCCTCTCACAAGCCCTCCAGCATCTTCATTTTTGCCACTCTGACTGTGGTGAGGTGGAATCTCAGTGAAGTTTTGATTTGCATTTCTCTTATTGCTAGTGATGTAGAACACTTTCTCATATATCGTTTGGCTTTTTGAATTTTCTCTGTTGAGACATTTCTGTTTAGTTCAATGGCCTATTTATTGATTGGAGTGATTGTGGCTTTAGTGTTAAGTTTTTTGAGTCCTTTATATATTCTGGACATTAGCCCCCAGTCAGAGAGGTAGCAGGTCATAATTTTCTCCCATTCTGTCAATCCTCTGTTGACACATTTGACTAATTCCTTAGCTGTGCAGAAGCTGTTCAATTTAATGGTATTCCACTCTTTTGATATATTTAAAGGGTAACTGATTTTTTTCAATTTCTGCTATTTTATTCCCATTTTGAAGAACCAAATATTGTGTTTTTGTTTCATATCACTTACCAGCTTTTGCTGAAGATACCAATTTCTCTTTCTATAAAGAATTCAACTATCAAGTTTTAAACGTGTGTAACAGCACTCTCATATCAGATAGCTCTATGACAAATTGGAGGGTACTACTGCCTTGTTGCTGGTAGAGGTTTTAATTTTTCTCCACTGTCATTAAATCTGGTATGTTCCCATGAGAAAGTTGGGGTAAGAGAAAGAGAAATTTTATTATTTGAATCTGGGTGTCCAAAGTGTGCGTGCGTGTGTGTGTGTGTGTGAGTGTTAACATATCTGAAATTAAACCAGCTCTTTCCTTGTGGTTTTTGGAAGAAGGAATTAGAGATGATATTTAGCTAACAAACTAGAAATGTTTTCCTCACCACTAGTTATCTCAACCATATCTAGTCAGCCAAAGAGTTTATATAAGCAAAAATTAGGTGGAAATTTACCATAAAATTATATTGCAATTCCCCATTACACACAAATTAAATGAATCAGTATATTTTAAGCTATCCTTTGCCTCAGTGTCCATTCACAGGATAAAATTACATTCTGGGGATTTATAAACATGGGAGTAAATAAATTCCTCTTCATTTGACATTTCAATAAGAATAAGAACAATTTAAACACTCAAAAAATGGTAATAAAATGATAAGAACCTATCAGACCTGGAAGTGACTAGAGTAATTATGGATTCTAATACTGTCATTTTATGAATGTATAGAGATCAAGAAAAGTTATTTGCTCAAGTTCACCCAGATGGATAGTAGCAATACCAGAACCTGAACCAACTTTCTTGGCTCCCATTTAGTGTACTTTCTACTAAAATTTATTGCTTTGTATTTATTCAATTTTGAGGTTTGAAGTGTCTTCCAAAATTTATGTTTCTAGACTTCCCTCTCTTGTAAACTCTGCTTTCTGTGGCTGTCTTTATGAAAATTGCAAAAGGAATCATTTATCCATTAACTTTTAGCTGCTTTCCATGTCAGTGGACATTTTGAATTTTAACTTAATATTGACAGAGTTTGTGTGTCTAGGGAAATGTCTCTCAATAACTAAGGTAGAAGGTGTTATTATAATAATTTGTGGGGAAGCTGCAACATGATTACTTACTCATGTTATTAAATTCATCATCAAAGTTCTCATAAAGAAAAAAATGTCCTTGTCTGATTTATAGATAAGACTGATTCGAATTAAATCCATTCTACCCTAACAAACACTCCAAAACATAGGTGGAATTTTTTTTCAACTTGCCTCAATATTTGGTGTTCTCTTAAAAATTCTTGAGGAATGTGAAGGCCAAATTAACTGAACAGACAGATCATATAAATAGAAAATTTGGAAGCACAATGTAATCTAACACATAAAATCTTGGATCTCATGGAGTGTCCTCACAATAACCACAGACTCTTTACAAATGGTCCCACTTTGTGGCAGAAAGAATTTTGTATATAGCATCTACTTCCCTCCCTGAAGATTTCAAACCATCCAGAACAAGAATTTATAATGATAAATAAACAGTGTAGCCAGTATTTTATTTCTGAACAAGGATAAGTTTTGTGAGAAGCTTGGAGTATAAAGGATTACCTTATGACAATAGAACTATTGATGCAGCTTTCACTTCAGGCACTCAGAGCGTTAGAAACAATGTAATGTAATGTTTTACAACCTAATACTTTTTTTAGAGATATAGTGAGAAGGGGAAGGGTGGGATAAGGGAGGGTAATTGGGGGGGGCACTCCTGGGGGTAATTGCAATATCCAGAATATATACACATTTTATATTATTTTGTTAAAAACTTGTATCGTTGTTCAAAAATAAAAAATTAAAAAAAGAAACAATGTAACAGAGATTCAAATTTTAGGGGTAAAATTACTCAGACTAATACTGAGCCCCAAGCAGATGCTGACATTTAATGAGTATCAATCATATAAAAATGTAGTCTACTTTTATCATGGAGATAGTGCATGGAACAATATTTCATTTTCCATTAAAAGCATCTATGGATACTTCAATAGATAAACCTAATGGAGTGACTCAAAATCAGAGTTTTTAGTGTTTTTGTTCCAGATGTTTCCTCTGCTTTTTTTCTCTCCTTTCAGTCTCTTCTCTAAATCCATTCTGGATAGATGACAGCCATCATGGCTGAAAATGGATCCTTAGTTGTTTTAGACAAGTGAGAGGAGGACTTATCCTATCACTCAAAAACTTCATTTTAAGGAAGAACTAAACAATGGAATAAGGAACATTAAAAATGATCCATTGAAATACATGGTCTCATAAGTCAGTTTCTCTGATTTAACTAGGTATTTCATGGTCAGACTCTGGTACATACCTCATCATTAATTGGGTTGATGCCTCCTGTAAAGGAATACACATTTCATGATAGCTGATTTCCTCTTATGAATCTTCACTTTATCTGTATTCTGTGTATATAAGCATTTTTGCAATTGCATTTTCATCTTAAATTGAAAATAAAAACTATTACCCAATTGAGCTCTGCCACAAGAACAGAAAGAGGGGACTTGTATTATTACAGTAATATAATTGTACAAATTAACCCCAGAAAACAAGAATTCTAGGCTTCCACATAATTTCTTCCTGCCTTTGGTACACATAGGCTCCTTGCTGTATCTGAATCTCCTAACCCACTTCATTTTTCCTGGCTTCACATCTACGCTTAAATGTCACTTCCCTTAAAATGTCTTTCCTGATTGTGTTAAATTTTCTTCTTGTGTATTTCAATAGCCTCCCATACTTAAACACATCGAAATAAAGATCACATTGCATTGTAACTATATTGAGTTTTTCTTACCGTAATGTTCCTAAAACCAAGAACAGGGACTCACATAGAGAAAGAGCACATAATATATTGGCCACACAAATGAGCAAACAAACGAACAAATCAATGCATGAATGTTGTGTCTAGAACCCCTGAGAAGGTTTATTCCATTTTCTTAAATTTTCCCCATTAAAAATCAATAGATAGGCTGGTGGATGGTGCATGCCTGTATTCGCAGTGTCTTGAGAGGCTGAGGCAGGATGATCTTGAGTTCAAAGCCAGCCTCAGCAACTTAGCAAGATCTTAAGCAACTTAACAATATTCGGTCTTAAAATAATAAAGAGGTCTGGGAATGTTGCTCCGTGATTAAACTTCCCTGAGTTCAATCTTTGGTGCCAAAAAAACAAAAAGACAATAGACAGCAGGACATGGTGAGATGCACCTGTAATTCCAGCCACTTGGGAGGCTGAGGCAAGAGGATTACAAGTTTAAGGCCAGCCTTGGCAATTTAGAGAGGTCCTGTCTCAAAATTAAAAAAAAAAATTAAAGAGACTAGGAGTTTAGCTAAGTGTTAGAGCACTTCTGAGATCTATCTCCAGAACTGTAAAATAAGTAAATAAATACATAGATGAATAATAATTTCAATACTGTACTTTAATTCATTTTTATATGTAAAACAATTCAGTGATCAAAATATTGGGAAAAGAACATTAACATTTTTTAAATCATGTTCCTTGATTCTGTGTAGTTATCTTGTTCTTACTATGCTTTGTAGAATTAATGTGAACTCAATGGTTTGGAGGATTTGGACTTCAAAAGTGACTTCTTAGTTTAACTACATAATGAAAAATTTCTTTGTAAAGGCTAGGCATGACAGTTAAATCTACCACTGAAATTAATTATTCCCTTTAATGGTAAAACCATTTGGCTCTGTGGGAGACAGAAAGCATTTTATTTTCTTACAGGACAGCATACTTGAAGAAGTGTAACTGATGATAAAGATGGTATGTAATTTAAGTGGTCTTACTTGTGAATAAATCAATTGTATTTCCTTTCTAATTATAATCCGTGCTGACAAGATGGAATTCAAGAAATCTTTTTAAAAAAGTTTTAATGACTCATGAATGTACTGGAGAGTCTTGCATGCCACAAATTGCCAATCTGAACAATGCAAGTGTGTACAATTTTAAAACTGGTTTAGTTGGGTGTGTATGACATACCTGAAAACAGATTTATTCGCATGTTGAGAAACAAATTAAGATCTCTAGTCCAAATATCCTGTGATGAGAACTGTAGTGGAAATTATGTTTTAATGAAGTAGTTTCATCGCAAATAAAAGGATTCTTTTAGCCATTATTAAATTTAAGTTGAAAAGAAAAACAGATCTTTGGATGTGACTTCTTATGAAATATCCCAGGATTTATAAAAATCCAACCGGTACCATTTCATCTAAGTCAAAAATAATGTGCATGATCCACTATAATATTTTATGTAATTCACAACTTTCTACTGAAGATGTTATTAAAACAGAACACCAGAGAGCAATTTAGTCATGGCATTATAAATCAAATTACCAAACTAAAATATTGTAGTTTAACGCCTGAAACTAATGTCACAGATTTGTTGTCCAGATATATAAATAATATGTAATGTATCACAAACATAAAGTAGAATGATATGTCTATACATGATATAATTGTATGTTCTATAATTCTTTAAGATTTAATTAGAAATACTAAACCATTACAAATAATTTGAAACATTTAAGATAATTTTGATGTCTTCATCAAGGAGATTAAAACAATGATTTCTAAACCCATGAAATTTGCTTTTAATTTTAGGTTTCATTTTCCTAGAGAATACTACGTGGAAGAAACCCAGAGAATAATAAATATGCTTACTAGCAAATTTCATATATGTTTAGAACATGTAGGAGGGTGGGAAAAGAAAGATGAAAAAATATGTTCTTTTAAAATTGTTCCTAATATAATAGATAAGTACATTGTTCATACACATATAGAAATGTGTCTTGACATTTCAAATTAGCCAGATATGGACACATAGTAGAGTAGCCTTTCTTCTTCAGTGCCAAGAAGGGCTATGTGGGTCCACAAATATGTCAGTTTTCTAACAATCCATTCTGAAATATTTTTATGAGTGGGGTTACTTTATTTATTTTTATTACCAAATGTTCTTAGAGTCAGTTTAGGGTTTGCGGTAGGTGTTTTGGTTACTGATTCAATATCTCTATTTGGAATATTTCTAGTGTGGCCCTAAACAAACAGGAATATTTTGGTTTTAAGTAATCTGTCTTTGTAAATACATAATCTATCTTCTTTGTCAATCATTATGGCTTCAAGTAAATAGTTATAATACTTTATATGTCTATTAGTTGCCTGTTCATACCAAGCATAACTTAATAGTGACTGAGTGAAGCCCCTAGTTTGTATTAATAAATATTATTAAAATTTTGGGGTTTTGTTTGACACAAAAATATAGTCCCTTTTTATTCTTGTGGGATGCCAAATAAAAACATTTTGAGTGAATGAATACATAGATGAACGAATGTAATGGAAGAAGTAAAATGTATGTCAAGAATAGTTGATAGAGTTCTGTAGAAAAATCTTGTCACATCTATCCTTTTAAGTGTAAAGAGGGTACTGAAGGGAGTGGGGATGTATCTTAGTGGTAGAGCATGATGGCATGCACAAGGCCCTGAATTCAATCCCCAGTAACAAAAATAACTTTATAGAAAATATCTATGAAGTTCAAGAACATGATGAGATGGGTATAAAATTAGGATGAAATTCTATTTTTAAAAGTCCTTCTACTTGGGTCTGGAGTGATAGATCAGCAGTTCGA
>PVKS010042670.1:0-15284 GCA_004027875.1 Aplodontia rufa | reverse complement strand
AGGAGGAGGAGGAAAGAAGGAAAAGAGAAGGATAAAGAGAAGAGGAGGAGGAGGAGGAAAGAAGAAGAAGAAGAACAACAACAACAACAGTAGGTCTTCCTTTACTTCCCAAACTAAATTCACTTGCTTGGACTTCAATCACATCTAACATCTATTTCACACTCCCCATCTATTTTTTTTTTCTTTCTGGAATTAAATTGAAGTTTCACCTTGTTTCCGGTTCATTGATTCTTTCTCCACCAATTTCCAGTCTAGTTTTAATTATGTACCTCATTTCTGTTTATAATTACTCTAATTTTCATTTCAAAAGTTCTGTTTTGTTCTGTAGAAATATTCTTCCTCTTTATTCACATTTGTGAAACCTCTTTTTGATTACGGTAGTATGTTTATGTTTAAAGATCCTAATTTCACATTCTTTTCTAGTTGATCTAATATCTAGAGTTTTGTAGGTTGTGTTGTGCCCAGATCTCGAGTCCCCAAAGACCACCAAGGAACTGAATCCAATGCAAACACACAAGGGTTGTTTAATTGCAAACTCAAGCCTGGGCTCTCTCCGTCACCGACGCAGCGGATCTAGGGAGAGAGCCCCAGCCCTAGTACAGCATGATTTTTATAGGGTTTCATAGCAAAGCAGGAAATTCAAACATAGCAGGATACATGATTGGTTGATCTTCTAACATATATGGTATACCTCTATTGGCCATTGTACCCCTTGTTTCAGATTTCTACCATATATAGTTTGGTATGTTCCTGGAATGTTAGGTATTGGCTTGTCAGCTCCTGATTGGCTGTTGCTAAGGGTCAGTTCATCTGGTGGTATGAAACATTGTTCTTTGTTCTTAATAAACTGGAACTGAGGCCTACTCCAAATACAAGTCAAAGTGGAGCCTGTCATGGCTACAATATGGTTAAGCTGCTGTGCACTCTCTCATTCCCCCCTTTTCTTGTAACTTAAGGATCCAATTCTGGTCCCTAATAGTTTGAGTTGTCCACATCAAGTGTTCATACTGCAATCTTAATACCATAAGTTAAATTGTGTTTAAGCGATCTTTTATAAAAGTCACCAACCTATTAAGGATAATACAGGGACCAAAGATAAGCAATAGCATCAAAATAATTAGGGGACCTAAAAGTGTAGAGACTAATGCAGTTAACCAAGGGGAAGTATTAAACCATGATTCAAACCATCCTTCTTGTTGCTCCCTTTCTCATTTTCATTTGGCCAGGCCCTCTCTAATCTTGGCCATAGATTCCTTCACCACTCCTGAGTGATCCACGTAAAAACAACATTCCTCTCCTAGGGCAGCACATAGTCCTCCTTCTTTTAAAAATAGTAAATCTAGCCCCTTCTATTCTGCAACACTACTTCTGATAGGGAGGTTAGCGAATCCTGCAAATGGGTAATAGAGGTCTCTATCCTAGCTATATCCACATCTATGGCAGCCCTTAGAGTGGTATAGTGCTTGTTCTGAAGCACAAGTGAGGAGATACCTGTCCCAGCTCCTGCTAGTCCGATTCCAAACAAGGTCATAAGGGTGATTGTTGTTATGCGTTCTCATCACCAAGGTGATGAGTTCCTTGTCATAATCTGGTACACCTGGTCCTTGTCACCGTATATTACTCAGAGAAAGAGTTGCACCAGCATGCAGAAACTTTTAGTATGGTTGAGGACTTTGCCATGGATGCAGGGGGTGAGTCCAGTAGAACATGCCCACCACCCATCCTCGGGGGATAGTATGTAGTGAGGGGTATGGCTCATTGGTTTGACTATATAAGTGCTGGTGGGTGGAAGGTACTCTCCCCACACGCAGTCCTTGTCCTGACACTGATTGCAAAGTTAGTCTGGCTGAGCCTCTATGCTGCCACCTGCATTTATCAGCCTTGGAAGCTATGGATAGTTCACAACCATGGTCGCCCCTTCATAATAGGGGGGTCTTACATCATAACAGAGCCAGCAGGATTCAGTAAGGTTGGGTTTTGTGGCATTTAAAACTTGATAAGATTTAACCATTAGGTCCCATAGGGTTTCCCCAGAAGGTGGAGGCAGGGGATCAGGAACTGGGGTGGGTGACTCTGGAATAATATTATTGAGGTGAGACATGTTGGCAGCAATTGCTAGAGTGACTTGGTGGGCTTAACTGGTCTAGGATGGGCCATTACTGCCTGATTGGGTCCTATCGCTTGGTTAGGCCCCACAGCCTGAGGGGAGAATGGGTGTCACATAAACCCCAAGGTAAAAAGAGCCCCTGCTGAGTGTGTATAGAGCCTGATTCCCCAGGTTTTACCCAGTTCCCAATTTGTCGCCTTTTTTCCTAATTCAGTGAAGCTTATCTTAATAGGATTACAGTAAGGGTGGCCAGTCTTACCACATGTCATGAATTTGTAATGCCCCTGTGTAACAGATTTAAAATTCCTGCTCACTCTGATGAGGGCTCCCTTGTTGGGAGCAGTCCAATATATGTCACCAGGGCTTACACATTCCCAAGATTTGCAGAAGTGGTCAGCTGACCCCCTCCCACATCTTCCTTTTGATTGTTTATCCCTGGGGCAAACATAAAAATAGCTGTGCTGCAATCCCATTGTGCCCCAGCCTGGGAAAAGCAGCCCCAGATCGAAGCTTAATTCCGGGAAACAGCTATTGAGAGCGGGGAGACCTTGCAAGTCTGGTTAAGAACGTCTCCTGTTCCCAGACTAGCCAAAACATTACACTACAGGAAGGAAGAAGTAGGTGGTATCTCAATCCCTGACCTGAAATTATCTGCAGAGCTGTAGTAGCAAAAACAGCATGGTATTGGTATCAAAACAGAACCGAAGACCAGTGGAACAGAATAGAAGATCCTGAGACAAACCTCCATATCTTTAACTATTTGATATTTGATAAAGGGGGCAAAAGCATAGTGTGGAAGAAAGATAGCCTGTTCAACAAATGGTGTTGGACAAATTGGACAGCCATGTGTAGACAACTGAAGCTGGATCCTTATCTTTCACCCTGCACAAAAATTAAATCAAAATGGGTCAAAGATCTGGATTTCAAGCCAACAACTTTAAGCTTACTTGAAAAAGAAGTAGGGTCAACACTACAAGATATAGGAACCGGCAGCACCTTCCTTAACAAAACTCCCATGGCTCAAGCAGTGAAGTCAAGAATAAATGAATGGGATGCAATTAAAATAAAAAGTTTTTGCATAGCTAAAGAACTAGTCAAGAGCATCGAGAGAGAACCTACACAATGGAAGAAAAACTTTGCCTGCTACACCTCAGATAGAGGGCTAATATCCAGAATATACAAGGAACTAAAGAAACTAAACTCCAAAATCACAAATACTCCAATCAATAAATGGGCTACGGAACTTAAAAGAAACTTCTCTCCAGTAGAAGTCCAGAAAGCCCATAAATATATGAGAAAATGTTCTACATCGTTAGCTATAAGAGAAATGCAAATCAAAACTTCAATGAGATACCGCCTCACTCCTGTTAGAGTGGCAAAAATGAAGAATACAAACAACGACAGATGCTGGAGGGGCTGTGGGAAAAGAGGAACACTGTTATACTGCTGGTGGGACTGCAAACTGGTTCAGCCACTGTGGAAAGCAGTGTGGAGAATCCTCAAAAAATTAAGGATGGAATCAGCTTACCACCCAGCTATCCCACTCCTGGGTATTTTCCCAAAAGAGTTAGAATCAGCATATTATAGTGATATGGCTTCATCAATGTTTATAGCAGCTCAATTTACTATAGCTAGATTATGGAACCAACCCAGATGCCCCTCACTCGATGAGTGGATACAAAAACTTTGGTACTTATATACAATGGAATACTACTCGGCCGTTAGAGAAGATGATATTATGGCTTTTGCAGCCAAATGGATAGAGATGGAAAGAATTATGCTCAGTGAAGTATCCCAATCTCAGAGACTCAAGGGCCGAATGGTATCTCTCATCTGTGGAAGCTAGAATACATCAGGAAGCAGTAGGTTAGATGGCTAAGCTAACAATAACTTCAAACTGTATGATTCTCAATGCAATAGGGGGATGGCTCCCTAGGTTACTTGGAGGCATAGGAAGGGGGATGGGGAGGGAGGAGGGTGTATGAAGAACTCCTAGGAGACTGGAGGGTGGGAATATGGGGGAACCATCTCAGAAGCAGATGTCATTCCTCCATGAGATACTCATTTAATGCAAGAGTTCTTCTGGGAAAAACAGCAAACGGGGAAACCCAAGCTGGGCATCCATGATTTGGCATTAGCCCTGGATAACTAAATATAAATATATATATATATATATATATATATATATATATATATATATATATTTGTTCTTGACTGTTTGATAATATTTCAATTGTACCTCTATATTCAACTTTTAAAAAATTTTAAGAGGAAGAAAAATTAAGAGACATTCTTGTATTCTAAGCTAATGTATCCTACAATAGAGAGAAATTTTTCATTTAAGCTTATTAGTATAGCTTTCTTTGTATTACGATTGGTCAATTTCATTTCTAGAATGGATATTTACTGTATAAGTACTCAAAGAGAGAAGAAAGCAGGGAAATGACAACATATATAGCAACTTATTCTCGTTGGAGTCTAGGCCAAGTAAGACATCATAAGTAAGATCAAAACTCAGAATTGAAGCAGGAACTATTTATTCAAACTTGAATAAATCTAGAGGAAAAAATAATCAGGACCTATATTTTCTTAGCACCACAGATTGTGTATTGCTTTTAAATTGAACACTTTTAGAAAAACATCATGATTCGTTAGTCTGAAAAGTTATTACATTATCATATTCTAATGGTAATATCTTCAGATCTCTTATAGCTTGAAGTAACTTCTTAGAATTAACCTGTGGTTTGAAGATAACCTGTGGTTTGAAGATTCATTTCATAGAATGATTTTTAAAATTACACTGAGGACATTTATCTGATATTAGAATTGCCCACAAGGACCACACCTTGTTATACAGAAACTCTAGAAGCCGGATATTACTTGGTAGGTTGATTATCTTAGCTTAAGGATAAAGAGAAAAGCTGATTGATTTCCTCTCTCAGATATTTAGCTGTGATGTTGATAGTTTAAAAAATTGCCTTTTTCCTTATGACATCCACAGTAAATATTCTCAGTGTAGATGAAAAGTTACCAGCATAAGTACTTGTGATAATAAAGATGTTTTTAATTATATAGAGAAAAAAATGTCTTCTGTTGACATATCCACGACCATCCAAGTCAGGTTAAAAGGTTGGTGCAGATTTGCATATCCCAAGCAAGTGTGGGATAGGGTTAGGACAAGGAATAAGGTTACCAGGGTCCAACTTGTTGGAGTTTGAGTTTGAGGGGATTGTCCTTGTTCCTGGAGGCCGTCCATTGTGGCAGGAAGTCTTCTTTCACTGTGAAGGGGTTTGCTGGACGCGCATTGGTGTACTTGATCCAGGAGACTATTCCATCAACCTTGAGGGCGGTTGGGGTGGTAAGGATCACGATGTAGTGTCCTTTCCAGTGAGGCTCTAGGCTTCTTTGCTGGTGCCTCCATACATACACCCAATCACAGGGTCAATAGCAGTGAGGTTTGAGGGGAGGTCCAGTCTCATAGAGGGCCTTCAATTTTGGCCAAACATTCTGGTGAGCCTGCTGGAGGGCTCTAAGGGAGGATAATAATTCTTGGTCATCAAATTCAGTTAACAGGTTAGATTGAAGGTTAGGTATATCTGGAGGGGGTATTCCGAACATAATTTCAAAAGGAGTCAATCCCAATTTATATGGGAAATTATGTACCATATAAAGGGCATAGGGATGGAGACACGCAGTCACTGACAGTTTCCATAGTCAATTTAGTTAAGGTCTCTTTTAGAGCCCTATTCATTCTTTCTACCTGTCCTGAACTCTGGGGTCTATACGCACATTGCAATTTCTAATCAGCCCCCAGCACAGTCACTAGTCCCTGTATTACTTTTGACACAAATGCTGGTCCATTGTCTGAGCCTATCATGGTAGGGAAACCAAATCTAGGTAAAATGTCCTCTAAAAGCTTTTTGGCTACTATTTTGGCAGTTTCATGCTTGGTGGAGAAAGCCTCTACCCATCCTGAGAACATATCTATAAAAACCAAAAGGTACTTAAATCCGTACTTGCCAGGTCTTACCTCTAGGCTTATTACCTCATATTCTGGATCCTGGTGTTGCAGTATTTTTGGTGGCATTGGTCAGTTGGCAAACCTTACAACTAGAGTTCAGTCTTAGAATTTGAGTCCTTAATTATGATCTTTGCATGCCTCAATAGGTCTTGCATTTTTCTAGTTCCCATATGGGTGGATCAATGTATTTTATGGAGGACCTGCTCTCCCATTTCTCAGAGAGGATGACGCTGCAATCTGCCAACCGCCACCATCCTTCATGGAGCTTTGTCATGGGCAGCCGCTAGATCCAATTTAGATCTGTCTCAGTATATTTGGGAGTGCTGGGTAGATATGTTGGCCCAGGATCCGGCAGGGTAGTGGTCACTAAGGCCTCTGTTACTGGGGCTATTTTCCTGGCCATCTTGTCAGCCAGACTGTTTCCCCCCAGCAATGGGAGAATCCAGTTTCTGATGTCCTGGGCAGTGCACTACGGCTAACTTTTTAGGCTGCCACAGGGCTGCCAGCAAGGCCAATATCTCCTCCTTATTTTTGATGGCCCTGCCTTCCGTTGTTAACAGTCCCCTTTCTTTGTAAATGGCCCCACGCACATGGGCTGCAGCAAATGCATACCTGCTGTCCATGTAAACAGTCAGTTTCTTATCTTTGCCCAAAGTCAAAGCTTTTGTCAATGCCACTAGCTCTGCCCACTGGGCTGACGTCCCATTTGGCAGGGCCTGTGCCCAGATGACCTCTGTCTCAGTTACCACTGCAGCCCCCACATACCTCTATCCATCCAGGACGTAGCTACTACCGTCTGTGTACCACGTGAGTTCAGCATTGGGTAGTGGCTGGTCTTGTAGGTCCGCCCGGATGCCATGTACTTGCGCTAGGATCTCACCACAATTGTGGAGGGGTGCCTCCAGCTCTGGGTTAGGCAGCAAGGTAGCTGGGTTCAGAGAAGTGGGCTCCTAGAACATAATTCTGTTGGAGTTTAATAACAATCCTTGGTAATATGTAAGTCTCGCATTGCTGAGCCATCTATCAGGTGGCTGTTTAAGGACTCCTTCTATGGCATGGGGAGTGGTAACATAAAGTTCTTGGCCCAAAATCAGCTTATCAGCATCTTTAACTATCAAGGCAGTGGCTGCAATTATTTGCAGACAAGGGGGCCAACCAGCGGCAACAGGGTCTAGTTTCTTGGAGAGATAAGCTACTGGTCTCTGCCATGACCCCAAGTATTGGGTCAATACCCCCTTTGTGATGCCCTTACTCTCATCCAGGTACAAATACAAGGGCTTGGTCACACCTGGAAACCCCAGGGCCAGACCCAAAAGGAGGGCAGTCTTAATTTGTGTAAAGGATTTTTCCACCTCCTCTGTCTATTGGAACCCTTCTCATTCCTTGGTGGCCTCATATAGGAGTTTTTAAAACTCAGCAAACCCAGGTATCATAGCTGACAAAAGCCAACCGATCCCAAGAACTCTCACACTCGTCATGGAGTGGTGGACCTTGGGGTCCTAAGCACTGTCTCTTTTCATGCTTCAGTGAGCCACCTCTGTCCCCTTTTTAACAGCTATCCCAGATAGTTTACTTCAGGCTTACCTATCTGGGCTTTTTTAGCTGATGCCCAATATCCTAGTTCACCCAGAGTCTCTAACAGATCTTTCGTGCCTTGCAAGCAGAGTTGATAGTTCTCAGCAGCCTTCAAGAGATCGTCCACATACTGCAAAAGTGTTAGGCCCAGATGGTTGGCATGAAACTCACCCAAGTCCTCGTGGAGTGCTTCATCGAAGATGGTGGGGGAATTTTTGAATTCTTGTGGCAGTCTAGTCCAGGTTAACTGTCCATTGATCTCCTTTTCAGTTTCCATCCACTCAAAGGCAAATCTTCTGGCTTTTAGGGACTGGGGGTAAGCTGAAGAATGCATCTTTCAAATCTAAAACAGTGTACCACTGCCAGTCCAGTGGCAGTGAACTAAGAAGAGTATAAGGGTTAGGAACAGTTGGGTGTATATCCATTGCCCATCTGACTTCCTGCGGGTCCTAGACTGGCCTGTAGTCATTAGTCTGCAGCTTGCGGACTGGCAACAGGGAGGTATTCCAGGTGGATCAACATGGTCTTAGCACCCCCAAGTCTAACAGGTGGCGGATATGGGGGTTGATCCCTATAGGGCCTCTAATGGCATGGGGTACTGTTGGACTCTCATGGGGTCTGCCCCAGGTTTGAGTTCCACACAGATCACCAGTGTTGGGCCAGTCCCATTCCCCAGTTTCCACCCATGCCTGGGGAAAAGCTTTTAGCCAATATTCCATCCCAGTTGCTGGAGGTAATGGTTGTTGATGTAAGTGGTATTCATCATTCAGGTTGATAGAACCTGGATGAGTTGACCCTTGGGGTCCAGTACAGACACCCCCTTGGGTCAAAACTAATCTGAGTCCCTCTTTTGGTCAACAAATCTCATCCTAATAGGGGGTAAGGACATTCTGGGATGACCATAAATGAGTGGGATACCTGGCCCATGTCAAGGTCCACTGTTCTTCAGGTAGTCCATGAGTATTGGTTCATCCCTACAGCCCCCTGTAACCATGATGTTTTGCTGGAGAGTTTGCCTTGTGGTTTGAGTAGGACTGAATATTGTGCCCTGTGTCTACTAGAAAGTCTATTGGAGTCCCCTCCACTTTGAGAGTTACCCTGAGTTCAGGGAGAGGATCTGAACCCCATCACCCATAATCACTATGCCCTTCTGCCTCCATGAGCAAGATGTGTCGGTGATTTTTCTCCTGGCAAGCCCCCTTTCTCTCAGTTTTATTAGGACACTCCTTGGCCCAATGGCCCATCTCCTTGCAATATGTACACTGGTCCTTCATCAACTTGGGTTGTCCCTTGGTGTGTGGGTCTTACCTTGCTGTCTTGCCAGGTATTTCAGTTGGTGCCTCTTTTCCTCCAGGGTTCTGGACATGGCTTCCAGGAGTATCCTTGCCATGTTCTGAGTTTGTTTAGCATTTTCTGCAGCTCTCGCCTTTCTATCCTCTGCCCTAGTCCTGGCTTCCCTCTCTTCTGGGATTTCTCTATTGTTACAGACTTTTTCCGCTACCATCATCATTCCTGCAGGCTCTTTTCTCCTAATCTTTCTACGCTCTGCAACTTCCTTTTTATATCTGGTGCTGCCTGATTTATGAAGGCCATTATAACCACAGCCTTAGTTTCTGGGGCCTCAGGGTCCATGAAGGTGTACTGTCGAAAGGCTTCCATAATTCTCTCTAAGAAGAAGGATGGACTTTCCTCCTTACCCTGCTGAACATCTCCTACCTTAGTCAAATTAGTGGGCTTTTTAGCAGCGACCTTGAGACCTGCCATTAGAGTCTGGTGATAGACCCGGAGCCTCTCCTTACCTTCAGCAGTATTAAAATCCCAGGTCAGGTGGGTGAGGGGAAAAATGGTGTTAATAACATCAGGATTTACAGTTGGTTGTCCATTATCTCCCAGGACTAATTTTTGGGCTTCTGCCTGAATTCTTTCCTGTTACTTTGTGGTGAAAAGAGCCTGTAAGAGTTGCTGGCAATCATCCCAGGTGGGCTGGTGAGTGAAGAGGAGAGCGTCTAACAGGCTAATTAAATCTTTGGGGTTTTCTGAAAACCACGCATTCTGGGTTCTCCAATTGTATAGGTCACTGATGGCGAAGGGCCAGTAGTGGTGCGGTTGGTTCCCTACCCCATTGGGTGGTCCTGCTGCTCGTAGGAGCAGGATGGTAGAATCCCCCAAGCCTCTCTGTACTCTCCCTGACCTGGTGCCTGAGGCAGGCCCTCCTCTGGCAGGCACCCACAGCCCCATCTCTCCCTGCACCTGTTGGGGTTCAGCCTCAGCATTCTCGGGGCCAAGCAGTGCAGGTGGTTGATGGGGGTGGGGGAACATTAGTTCCTCTGGAGTTTCGCCCTGCAGAATAGGATAGAGTGGCATTGAAAGTCTATCCTTGGTCTGTCTTTGTTCGGTAGGGCATTCCCGAACTGCTAGGACTTTTTCCTTTGTGTGTTTCAGTGAAGACAAAAAGGGCTTTAATCATGATGGGGGATTTTCGACCAAATCTTGCCAGACCAGTATGTACAGAATCTGGTCGGATGGCCTTGTTGTCCCAGTCAGAAGATAATGGCTTTAACTTCCCATATTAGAGCGAGATCAAAAGTTCCCTCGCCACCCATCCCACATTGAAAGCAGGCCACTCTGTGGAACAAAAAGTTACAAGTTTTCCCTTCTTTACCTCAACACTTAAATCATGAGCCCTACTTTTAACATCTCAGAAATGTTCTGTCAGGAGAGAGAGAGGAGTTTTTAAGTCTGTCCCATTTCAACCGTCCAATAAAAGTAAATGCCACAAGACACAGACAATAAAAAGAGTGACAAACACAGTCCTCCTGTCGACTGGAGGCAAAACCGAAAGTAGGATAATGGCCTCACACCATGCTGTGGGAGTGACCCACCACATCCTTCCAGAGACACTAGGGGAATTCAATCCCCTCTGGGAAGATCTTCCACGACCCTCAGTTGGCGACCCGCCAGTGCATCCACTTAGGTCCTCTGCCAACTCAACACTTTCCTGGGCCCGCTTAAAACAGTTCAGAAACAATTACAGAAAAAGACAACACAGACAACAAAGCTCACCGGCCAGTGTTCAACCTTCCGGTTCGGGGATTCTTCAGGGTTCTTGGGGTATCCTGGATGAGCCCCCCAATGTTATGCTTAGATCTCGAGTCCCCAAAGACCACCAAGGAGCTGAATCTGATGCAAACACACGAGGGTTATTTAATTGCAAACTCAAACCTGGGCTCTCTCCATCACCGACGCAGCAGATCTAGGGAGAGAGCCCTGAGCCCTAGCACAGCGGGATTTTTATAGGATTTCATGGCAAAGCAGGAAATTCAAACATAGCAGGATACATGATTGGTTGATCTTCTAACATATATGGGATATTTCTATTGGCCATTGTACCCCCAGTTTTGGACTTCTACCAAATAGGGTTTGGTATGTTCCTGGAATGTTAGGTATTGCTTGTCAGCTCCTGATTAGTTGTTGCTAAGGGTCAGTTCATCTGGTGGTATGAAACATTGTTCTTTGTTCTTAATAAACTGGAACTGAGGCCTACTCCAAATACAAGTCAAAGTGGAGCCTGTCATGGCTGCAGCATGGTTAAGCCACTGAGCACTCTCTCAGCTGCAGATTGGTTAAGTTGCTGCGCACTCTCTCAGTTGGAATCTTCTGACTCTTTTCTGCCTTTTCTTACACTTGCCATGCCATTTCTGATGTATTTCACAATTTCTAACTGGGAGCAGCTCTTTTTCCTTGTTATGTTCTTTGTGGAAATATTTTTAAGATCTGAGAAAAATATAGGTTTCTCCAGAAATCAAACACAGTCGATGCTTTCAGGAACATGGAGGTAACATGAGGCTAGGCTAACTTAAATTCACTTGGAGCTAGAGAATTTTTGAGCCAGCCACATAGTGTCAAATCACGTTAGAAACAGCATGAAAACAGGTTTATGGCTACAGGTTCTTAGTGGACATTTCCCCTGCCCTTCTGACTACCAAATTTTCCAATGATTTTTTCCTTTGTGCTCCTTGTGTCTGGGGACTTGATAACCTCTAGCCTGAGGGCAGATCCTTTGAGACCCTGGTTTATTGGGGCTCAACTTTCTTACTTGCTGCTGTGTATGACCTTGGGCTTTATCCTTGTTCCTTTGTTGTTGTTTTTTAATCCTTGTTCCTTTGTAAGACTACAAAACAAATACTAAAGAATTAACCAGAAATCAATGTATGTGATAAAGCTGCATGAAGCTAAACTCATACAGTAAATACAAGAGGAGCTAGGAAAGTAGTTCAGTGGTAGAGCACTTGCCCAGCATGCACAAGGTCCTGGGTTCAATCCCCAGCACTACAAAATAAATCAACCAAAAAAAAAACACAATTGAAGACACTGCTACTGGGAAAATCTGAGTTAGAATGGTGGATTGTGTATCAATGCTAATATCCCAACTCTGATATCGTACCCTAATTTGACAAGATGGTTAGAAGTAAAGGATGTAAGAGATCTCTATATTATTCCTTTAAAAAACTGCATAATGTACAAATAAATCAATAAAAAATTTCCCAAACAGGGAACTGAAAAGAAAGCATGTCAAATATGTTCTCATTCATGTAAGATTGTGTATTTATTTTTGCATTGTATAGCTCTGCCTGAGAGGACAGTCACCAAAATGTCACCAGTGGTTAATACATGTGGCAAATCTTGGGGTAACTACTCTCCTCTGAGCCATTGCTCATTCTGTGTCCCATCACTACTCTTCCTGTGTCCAGGCTGAAGGCTGACCATCAGCACACTGCCAGGACCTCAGAAGCACTCAGGTGGGACAGATGAAGGAGAGGAGCTGATTCACTTCGTTTCGCACAATGAGTTTCCCTGGATGGATGTTGTCAGGCAGGGCCAGGCTGGAGGTCATTTCCCAAGCATCCACAA
Source organism: Aplodontia rufa (assembly GCA_004027875.1). Classification (NCBI taxonomy): domain Eukaryota; kingdom Metazoa; phylum Chordata; class Mammalia; order Rodentia; family Aplodontiidae; genus Aplodontia; species Aplodontia rufa. Next base: position 2,670 of record PVKS010042670.1, on the reverse strand, counting down.
AGGCCACCTGGAGGCCAGCAAAGGCAGCTCGGAGGAGACGGTTCACCTGCAGGGTGAGCCAGTCGCTGCCATACACGGACTTATAGCCAGTGTTGGCCAATTTGATGACCACAAGAGTTCTGGGTTCCCGGGCCAGCAGGGCCATCACAGCTGCCCGAATCCCTGCCAGTCGTCTTGCAAAGATGGATGGCGGGAAGGTGGTGAAGTGGGCTCCCAGGCCCAGCACCACTACCGTGTGGGGGCCCCCAGCCAAGCCCCCAAGCTCCCTGGCCACAGAGTGCAGGGAGGCCACTGGTGTGCGGAGGGAACGCAGGGGCCAGCTGTGGGCTCGCCAGTGCAGCACTATACCCCGGGTGGTCTCCACGGCCATCAGGGGCCCCACCTGGTATGTGACATGTAGATCCACTGGTTTCAGGGCTGTTGGGAGGATGAGAGAGAAGTTTTCACAAGTTACCATATGACTCTGTACCATCTTATTTGACAAATAAAAATTCCTGCTCCTGCTTCCTTTACCAAACACAAGCACTGAAACTTCTCTTAATACTAACACTATCCATCCAAACTCCTTTTCCACCTTTCAAATTTGCATTCCTCTTTATTATGGTGCTGAGGATCAAATCCAGGGCCTTGGACATGTAACTGTACCTCTGAGCTACATCCCCTGCCTTTTCTTGCTTTTAACTCCCTCTTCCAGTTGACCTCTTCCAAAAACTTTCTTCCTTTTCTTAACTTCTGTAATACTACACTACCCTATTTTTTCTACATTTCTAGTTATTCCTTGCTCAATTATTTGCTTCTTATATTCCTTGCACTTTGTAAATTGGAGAATCCCTGAAAATCTCTCCCTAGCATCCACTTTTCTTTTCTTTTTTTCCTCCTTGTACAAGAGAATGAAATCAGAAGTGCTTAACCACTGAATCACATCCCCATCCCCCGCTTTTTTGAGACAGGGTCTCACTAAGTTTCTCAGGGCCTCGCTAAGTTGCTGATGCTGGCTTTGAACTTGTGATCCTCCTGCCTCAACTTTGTTTTTTTTTTAAAGAGAGAGAGGAACGGTGAGAGGGAGAAAGGGGGAATCAAGTTTATTTAGTTTTTCATGTGGCCTTCATTGCTCCAACTCTTCTTTGTTGTGTACGTGGTATTGCCCAGCAAACATCATAACTGTGGAGTCACTGCTCCAGCTCCATTTATGCACTTCTATGCTTCTAGAAAGGCTAGATGTTTCAGATTAGTACTAAAGTTTGTCCAGTATATCCATAGTATTGTTGAATAAACTAAACACATGTAAATTGTTATATCTGAAGGCATCTTCCGAGTAGTATCATTCCGGCCTAGAATCCTTCAGTTCTTCCATTTCTTTCTCTCCTATGTCACATGTGATGTAAGTACATATGTCACTCAAATGTGATGTTACAATTTCACTTCCAAAAGTCCTTTCAGAAGAGTACCTTTCTGGGGCTGGAGTGGTAGCTTAGCGGTTACGGCGCTTGCCTGGCAAGCACAAGGACCTGGGTTCAAATCCCAGCACCACGTACACAAAATAAGTGTTGGAGCAAATAAGGCCATGTGAAAAATTAAATAAAGTTGTTCCTCTCTTTCTCTGTCTCTCTCACTCTCCCTCTCTCTTAAAAAAAAAAAAAGAAGACTTCCTTTCTATGATTTCTTTTCTTTTTTTTTTTTTTTTGGTACTGGGGATTGAGACCAGGGGCACTTAACCACTGAGTCACATCCCCAGCACTTTTCCTGTTTTATTTTTCTCCACCAAGCATGGAAGTTTCCTTCAAAACCCTCTCTGATCACCTGTTCATAAATCCCTGCATGTCTTACCCCTCCCCTCATGGTCACTCACAGGGCACAGTGTCACATAGATATTCCCACCACTGACGAAGTGTGGAGTCCCCCATCATGTGCACAATGTGGCCAGCCAGGCAGCCCAGGATGCTGTCAACAGTAGGGAAGGATCGGCCAGAACAGGACAGCGAGTGCCATATATCTTGATAGTAGAAGCCAGAGGGCTTTGGGGCCTGGAGGCCAGGGTGGCAATGGGTCTTTGGGGATGGAGCTAAAGGACAGAAAAAAAAAGTAGAACTGATTAAAATAATAAATAAAAAGAACTCACATATGACCCTGCTATTCCACTCCTGGGTATCTTTCCAGGGGACTTAGAATCAGCACATTACAGTGACACAGCAATATCGATGTTCATAGCAGCACAATTTACTATTGCTAGGCTATGGAAACAACTCCGGTGTCCCTCACAGGAAGAATGGATCCAAAAACTGTGGAATATTACACAGCAATTAGAAACAATGACATTGCAGCCTTCGAGGGTAAATGGATGGTTATGGAAGAGATCATGATGAGTAAAATCAGCTTAACCCAGAGATCTAAGGGTCGATTGTCTCCATTCATCTGTGGAGGTGGGGACTAGACCCTGGACAATGAGAAAGTTGGTCTAGAAACATGAGTTGAATTCAGATAAGATGTAATGCTTTACAATTTAATACTATCTTTAGATTTATAACGGGAAGGGGAAGGGAGGGATAAGGGAGGGTAATTGGGGGGGGGCACTCCTGGGGACAGTTGCAATGTCCAGAATATATACACATCTTATACACATTTTATATTGTTTTGTTAAAATCTTGTAAGGTTGCTCAAAAATAAAAAAAT
>PVKS010042669.1:0-15290 GCA_004027875.1 Aplodontia rufa | reverse complement strand
GGATTTGTTGTTGGTGTAAAGAAATGCTAGTGATTTGCTGGAGTTGATCTTGTAGCCAGCTACTTTGCTATAATCTCTTATGAGCTCTAGGAGTTTTCTGGCCGATGTTATTGGGTCTTCTAGGTATAAAATCATGTCGTCTTGGGCAGGATTTTCTGACACCTGAGGTGGAGTGTTCTCTCATCACTCTGTTCTCCCTCCCCCTCCCCCTGCTCCTGCCTACCTATTCACTAACTCTAACATAACTGTCCCCACCTCCTCCAGCTTGGGGATAAGCATATGACCCGGGCAGATCCCAGACACCATTCCATCTCCTGGCCACAGAGAAGGTAGCTTCAGAACCAGGAGAATAAGACTTCATTTCCAGATTTTACCATGTGAGTGCACTGGCATTGGCATTTAGGGATCTCTTTTCTTGCCTATGCATCTGCTCACATCAGTGAGAGTCCCAACAAATATGATAAAGTGTTTACTTACAGAGAGTCGAGCAGAATTGACAAGGGATGAGCACCAAAGACTAGCAACAGGAAGAAGGCTTTCCCTCCCCTTGGCAGGGCCTAAGATGGTGGAGGGAAGTATGCCAGAGACATATCACTAAGGTGGCAAGGGAGCACAGAAGAAATGACCCAAGTCCTTTCTTCTACACTCTGATCACCTGCCAGTGCCTCTCGTTAGCCAAATCCAATAGGAACTCAGCTGGTCTCCCTGGGGCAGAGAGTAGTGCAGAGAAAGAATCAGGATTAGCAGACAACATAGAGAATAGTCAGGACACCTACCGAGCCCTATTTTAGTAAAAATCATGTAGTACCATTGAAACCCCAGACTCAGGGTAAAGGTCAAGCTCATGTACTAGACTCACCAAAGTTGAAGCAACACATAATCTAGGGGAACCATAGGTAAGTAAGCGGGGAGAGAGAAGAGGAGGAGGAACAAGGGAGGGAAAGGAAGGGATAATAGGGAGGGATGGGTCACTTATGCAATCATTTAATTCTGGAAAATGCACAATCATATATGTGCATGTGTGTGTGCACAGGTGTGTGTGTGTGCATGCCCGTGTGTGTGTGTGTGTGTGTGTGTAAAAACAATTGTATCTGCTATGGGGAAAATACAGAAGAGTCAAGAGACCGGGAGGAGTGAGTCTGGATTAGGATCAGGGGCATATCATATTGTTACTACATATGCATTTATGATTGTACAACAACACAACCCCTCAATAAAATTTGAAAAAAAGGCAAAATAGATAAGCTACAAAAAAAAAAAAGAATCATTAGGAAAAGAAGGAGAAAACACTTTATCTCTGATGCTGTGTTCCTTGGTACAATGATACTCACTTTCCAGAATTTCCTTCCTGTCTTTGTTCATGTGACTCTGTTCTGCCTTTTATGGGCTGATTTTTAAACTCCTCTCTTTTACCATTATCACATAAACCTTTTGCTCTATATTTTCTCACTTGTTCCCTAGATAGCCTTATATACTGAGGATACAGAAGGAATAGAAAAGGACCTGGGAAGCTCTGAAGCCAGGCTTGGGAATGACAAAGGAAGTGTTTGATGTTCCTCACACTCTTTGAAGAACAAATACACCCAAGTGCATGGTCTTTAACAAGACGAATGCACACGCTAGGATGTTTTGCTTTGTTTTTGTGCATTCTCAACGTAAATCTTCAGGCAGACATTTCTCCTTAATACATACGGTATGTGGGAAATTGTTTTTTGGCTATAAAAATGCATTAACAGCTCCAAAGGAGCAATTACCCCATGTATCGTAAATGCACATTAAGACTAACACACAACACTTATCTAAGCCTCAATGAATTCCGAGCTGTGGTACCACAAGTCCAAAGGTGACTCCGATTAGTTCAAGATATAAAGTCCCAGGGGGAGAGGTCTTGCCTCTCTTGTGGCAATTACAATAATGCAGGTATAAAGCAAGAACATAATGTCATTCTGTTGCTTTCTGAAGAAGCATCAGCACTGAGGATGAGGCTGTATGCACCTAGGAATATTTATGCCAGAACATTCCCATGGTGAATTCCTACAAGCCCTTTGACTCAGGTTACCCCTCACATTCTGGTATCGTGTCTCACGCAGACAGCAAGTCAATTACTCAGGCTATACGCCTAGGTTTAGTGTAGATTTTATTTATACCTCATGTTATGGTTGGGATATGGAGGACCCTAACTGTAATGTGTGAAATCAGATTCTTCTACTGTTGCATTACAAATCTCATTGGATGCAGTGAATTTGCTTTATTCTGATCCATTCCCGATTAAAGGGAAGGGGAATATGGATTTTTTTCATCCATATAAACAATGAAGACTTGTTAGAGACTTGTTTCTGATGTTTATGGATTTCTCTTTAGTGCATACAGCCTATGGAAAATTGTTTTTAAGCAATAAACAATAATTGTATTTGGGGACACAGAGGTACTAGTGCCATATTGCATTCAGCCTGCTGATAAATTTCTCTGGCCTCTTTTTTTCTTATGCAGACATAAAAATACAAAGACAAACAATAAATTTTCCTCCCTCCACTGCAATCTTTTCTGCTTCCACTTTATTTTCCACTACATTTCTCGTTTGATATTACCTTTTTAAATTGCTAAATATAAATATTCCACAATGAATGCCTGTAATTAGGTTGTCTGCTCCCTTTCAAGGACTTGTTAGAAAGAGAAAGGGCTTTAATCTAAAGCAAACTAACAGAGCTGGAAGTTAATTAGAAATTAGCCATATATCCTGGGTAAATTATTTATGCTAAGCCATGTGTTACTGTAAAAATAATATACATTTACATTGACTATTGTAAACATAAAATAATTAACAATAAAAGGGAAGATATTATCCCTTAATAGAATCCTTTTGCTAAGACCAATTTAATTTTCTCTCTCATAATACTGAATGATAACCCAGGGTATCTGCTTTGTATATAAAGCGCAAAGGTTCTTTTGCAATCTTTCTTGAATTTATCTTTTCTTTCTCTCTCCCTTTTCTTCCCTCCCTCCCTCCCTGCCATCTCTCTCCTTCTTCTGCAGGAAGACTTGTTATCTGATTTGCATTACCTTTCAGCATGCTTTTTCTTAAAAAAATATTTGGACATGGGGGTCTCACTATTTGGATATGGGGGTCTCACTATGTTTTCCACATCAGCCTCAGGAGTTGCTGGGATTACAGGTGTGTGCCACTGTGCCTTCTTTCTAGACTGCCTCTTTCTTTCTCTCTTTCCTTTTTTCTTGCTTTTTTCCCTCCTTTTCCCCCTTCCTTTCTTTTTTCTTCTTTCCCTCATCTTCCCATTTTTTCTTGATTAAAAACTGGATAGATGTCTAACATTTCACTCAGCATGCTTCTCTCTTTGCCCATTCTTTCTCTGTTCCCTTTACTCCTTTCTCTGCTCTCCACACCTCCCCCAACCCTCTTTCCTCTACGTGGTTATCTAACCTTCTTGCAAAATGTTTATTGTCCGAGCTGCTGAAGAAAAAAAAAAATCCTTAAGTGGCTGATATAAAGTGCAATATATTTTAAGTCTCTCTTTCCCTCCTTATTATATTAGCAAAAACATAAGGATCAAAATGGACCAACCTTGAAATGTGCTCTCAACCCTTTGGATTCAGCACAAATGTTGCAATATGTTTGGTTCCTACAGTGAGCACGTAAATGCAACAGAATCCCACAGCATCCCTTTTGGGAATTGGGCATTTGTATTCATATACTTCTATATGCATAATCAGTATTAAATACACTCTAATGAAGTGTCTTTGTGTCTAAAAGGCAGTTACCTGAGGATTCTCCTTACAAAACATTCATTGAATTTTTTTCCCATTCATGTCTGGCAGCAACAAATACTGTGCAGCTTTTAAATGGTTAATGTAGGTGTTGTTAATGTACTTTCCACATCCATTTAAATGCAAATCTTCATGCAAATAATCACTTGGAGGAGAAAAAGAGAGAGAATGAGTTTAGCTGAAGACAAAGCTAGAGGGATAATAGAAAAGCAGGAACAGGGTTTCCGTGGAGGACTATACAATAAAAACCTCCTCTGCAGGAAAATGAAAACACATTAACGACAGAACAGAGGATTTCTCAATAGGTTCTTACAGTATTGTTGTATGTAAACATGATTCCCAGCAGATGAAACAAAACGAAGGAATTTGAGAGAAATCTTGGAGAAGTAGAAGGTCAAGTCAGAAGCGCAGAACAAGGCACTTGAACGGTACCCCAAATACCAACCATGAGCAAATATTTAGGCTTCCTTCAGAAATCCAAAATTCAGAACCAAATAGTGCACTGTCCAAATGACTCAATTGTTAAGTAATGCTGTGGGGAGAGTGTTTCAACAGAAAAGTAGGAAATGAGCTGGGACTGAATAAATATCATTATACAAGAGAACAGCAACTTTGAGACTGAATTTGGCTCTCGGGAGGGTTGGATTACGATCCTAGGGAAATTTCCAATTTGCACTATTTGCAAAGAAAACGTTACATCAACAAAGGTTAAGTGCTGGCATTAAGAAAAGCAGAATGTCCTAGAGTTTCCCAGTTATTTCTATTTTAAGCACCTCTCCAAGTTTCCTTTGGATGCAATCAAAGGAGTTGACAAGAAACCAAGGAAGTTGCAAAATAACAAGTCCAAAGGGCTGGTAATTGCATATGAAGGGAAAAAAATGACCTGTTAGTGTCACATATTTCCAAATGGATAAATCTATTTGTGACACATTTTTATATTTGAAAAAAAATGCTTCAGTGTTCCTGTAGGTTTTATAATTTGTAATTGCTCCACTTGACAGCACCAATAGAGTGTTGGAACTTGGAAGGCTGAATTTGGACGCGCTCTGGAAGAATTTCAATAAACTCAGGCAGTATTAGATGCTCTTTAACTTGGAGTGATTTCACATTTCTTGGAGAGTACAACTGGCTAGAATGATGACTTTTGATTTCCTTGGCTGCATATCACCCAACAATGCTCCCAACCCCTGTCTCCTACCACCACCACCACCCTGTCAAAAGGAAGAACAGAAGAGAGAGAAAGAAAACAAAAATCTTGCAAAAATTTAACTATGTGTACTGCTTACTTTTTCCACAAGGGATAGGTTTTATTTTTTAAATTAATATTCCTTTTGAGAACCGTTCTGTCATTCTTATTCACTAATGTATTTCTTTATTGTCCTTTGAGATACAATTGGGAATCCTGAAACTGTTCTATACGTCTACACTCATGCATCCCAAACATTCCATATCTGCATGGTTTGGGCCCTTGATTTCAAACCCTTGATGATAATCAGAGTTGGATGCATTCTGTAACAGACTTGGCTCTGTGACAAGACATCAGGTGGTACTGAAAGGAGAAAAAAAACCAAAAATGGAATGTACAGAAATAGATAATGTTATAGGAAGGAGAAGAATAGGGAAAATTTGGAATTTGAACTGACTCCTAGTTTTCCAAGCACTGAATTGTTCACTGGAATAAATGCTACATGGCTAAAATGTATTCATATTAATGTATATATTTAAATTATTGATTTACATTTAAGCTATTAAGCACACATATTAATTTTATTATTTACATATTTATTAAAATGATATTTTAATTACAGTTCTATTTGTCATTAAATACATATTTATTTATATTTTTCACTTACATGTTCTCTTTGCCTTAAAGAAGAGACTGATGAAGATACATTCATACTGTAACAAATAAACCCAAAATTCTCTGTGATAGAATCCAACAAAAGTTTATTCTTGCGCTCTCTTGATATGGATGGTGGGATTAGGAGGGTTTTCAGAGTAACTAGTATTGGTGCATCAACTCAATCATGCCAGTTTAAAGGGGACCCAGTTTCTTGTAACTGAACCGTCTGAGACTGGTGTTCTCACTGTCACCACAGTGAAAGAGAAGAGCCACAACTATGATTAAATTCTTTAGCTAGGTAGTGACACATACCATTTGTTCTTGTAGCCGCCTGGCTATAACTGGTCCCAGTGCAGCAAAGGCAAGCTGTGACCCTCCCATCTGCTCAGAGGACCTAGAGAACCAGATCTGCCCCAGCAGTAGAAGTCTCCAGTACCGAAGAAGATCGTGGTGCTAGATGTGATTGTTCTCCTTAGAAATCCCATAGCTTAGAATCAGGACATTTCCGATCATATTTTAAATTCATTTTGAGTTACATTTCTGGCTTTTTTTCTTAACTTATGATGGCTCATGAGACCTTTGAGGTTAGGAAACACTGTTGGTTCGTTTTTTAATACCCATCTGACCTTGAACATAGTAAGTACCCTAGAAGTAGTGATTTAGTTAAATGAAGCTATTCTTCCTAAGATAAGCACAACGGTTTTCTTGTCATTTCTTGATCCAGACATCAGGTCACAACATTTGCAAAATCATCCACGCCTGAACATGAAGGAGTTAGAGGTGAGTGCCCAGTAGCCCAGCTGGACTGCATCCGTAAGTGGTGATGGGCATCTTTTATTTGCCAGGAAATGTTTTTAAAGGCAGTTTTACAAAACAGATGCCATGTGGTGCTGTAAAAAAAAATAACTCTAGACTAAAGTCTGGGAAAGGATGCTCTTGTCTTGGCTTTGCCCTTCACCTGCTGTGGGATCTGTATATTCACATCAGTGCAGCCTCAGTTTCTTCACAGAATGTTGGAGTTGGAGTTCTGCAGTTCTTTCCAGCTCATGTTTGCAATACTCTGAATTTTGCAACCTAAAGAAATTTCTAGATGGTTGTTTCAGACACTTTCCAGTGTTTGTTAAGGGGACCTGGGTGAGAAAAAAAATTGTGAAATAACCTAATATTTACTCTCTTTTTACTTTTTTTCCACACTTTTTAAGCTTTGATTCATTATGGCCCTTGGTCATTCAGCATCCCCTCCTTCCTCCCCAGTGCTTGGTGGAAATTTCACTATCCTGAATTCACATCAAGGCTTATTGTGGGCTACAGTGGTGGTTCAGTGGTTGGAGAGCTTGTCTATCATGCACAAGGACCCAGGTTAAAGCCCCAACACCACATACGCAGATAAGTGTCAGAGAAACAAAGGCCAGATGAAGAAATAAACAAAACTAATTCTCTCTTCGACTTTCTCTCTCACACTCTCCCTCTAATAAATAAGATAGACAATGCCTTGCCTGGGCAATCTGCCCAATAAAGGTTAACTAATTTAAAAATTAAAAAAAAAATTTAAAAGGCTTAATGTTCCTATATTCCCTTAATGGAAAAATCAGTAAGTTGTAAGTAATAAATTTGAACTAAATAGTTGCATTCTTCAGCATAGGTAGTCTTGATGGTAGCAGTTTCCTGCAACCTCATGTAGAAGCTATGGATACCAAATCCTCCTCTCACCACAAATGGTGGGAGTGAGCCTTCAGGGTAGTATGTGACCCAGAGTTTTCCAGTAAAATGCTCCTGTCCAGGGCTTTGAATCCTGAACTTGTAGCGCCAAAGCAGTAGGACTGCTTGGATTAATTTACAGCAGCAGCATTGTGTGCATCTAAGAATATGTGACAACAGATTCCATCATTATGTACCACTATAATGCACTAATAAAAAAATTAAAAATTAAAAAAAATAATTTACAGGGGCTGGAGCAGTGGCCTGATGGTTACAGCGCTTGCCTACTGTGTGCAAGTACATGGGTTCAAACCCCAGCACCCACATACATAATGAAGTGTCTGAGTAACAAAGGTCATGTGAAAAACTAAAGTAAAAACTGCTTCTTTCTCTGTCTCTCTCTCTTTCACTGTCCCTCTATCTTTAAAAAAATAATAATAATAATTTACAGCAGCAGATGTGATAGGAACATTTTCACTAATTGAGGAGTGGGGGAGGGGCCAGGAGGTTGCCCCTTCAGTAACAGAGGCCCGTCCTACAGCACTGATGGCGACAGCATTCCCCTCAAGCTGTTTCTGCTAAAGCATGGTGCACTACTCCCTGATGCTAGACTCCTGGCTTGCTTCTGCCCATTTCTCCACGCCTGCTCCTTTAATCTCCTATCAATTCTGCAGCCTCCAAGAGCTTTGCAGTACTTCATTTATTTGCTTAATATCATTGGAGACCATTATTGCTCCTCCCAATTAAAATATGCATAACCAATTTAGAGGTTTGGGCTGATAATGAGCTAGTGTGCCACTCTAGCCAGAAACCATTTTTTTAAACAAAGGTAACCCAGTTTGATTGCTAATATGCCTAAAGCAAGTTGTTATTTATATATTGTCAACAAATATAACATTTCATTGGATCCTCCCATTACTTCTTTGGAAGGTGTAAGATATAAAACATAAATGTTTCCAAATTAAGGGTGGTAAATTTAAATTTCTTGGAGAGAAATTGACTTGACAAAGGTAAACATAGTATTAATAGGTCAAGATTCATAACCAAAACAAATCACTCCATATACAGACCCTTTATTATTATTATATACCACCCTGCCCTCTCTATAAGAGTTATTTTATTTTATTTTTAAAGAGAGAAGCACAGTGAGAGAGAGAGAGAGAGAGAGAATCAATTTTTATTTAGTTTTTCACATGGCCTTCATTGCTCTGACACTTAATTGTGTACACGGGTGCTGGGGTTTGAACCCGTGTACTTGCACATGCCAGGCAAGTGCCGGAACCACTGAGCTACCACTCCAGCCCCTATAGGAGTTATTTTAATTGCAATAGTCCGATGTTGAGGCTTTGTTGTCAGACATGAAAGGGGATGCCCCTGAAATTTCCCCCGAAGGATTGGCCCTTGCTTGCACAGAGGCAAGAAGTAAGCCCAAGCTTTGTTTAACTTTATTTTACCACACTGCCATGACTCAGTGCCAGAGCATAAGAAGCCTCTCAGAGGAGAACAGATTCATGATCATTAACAGGCTATGTGGTGTAGCAGTGCCCAAGAAACCAAATGGATACGGATTTTGCCTCTTAAAGCGGTATAAAACTTTTTTATTTCAGCCTGGAACTTTTTTCTCCTTCACTTGTCATATTGCCTCCCTTTCCCCCACTAATTTGATTTCTCCTGGATCCAGAGTGTGAAATCTAGGCGCACAAACTCCTCAAAATGCAATCAAAGAGGCTTAATGTATTTTCTAAATTTTTTTCTGCCCATCTAATCTGCTCTGCACGCTCTCTTCCATTCTGAACCCCATTTTGGAGCTTTGCTTCTTAAATGAATGCAAGTGCCTTGAAAACTTGGATGACATGGCAAAGGGAGGTAGAGGAAAACAGTTCCCCGAACTGTGCAGCTCTGAGGAACCAGTTCCAGAGCCAGTGCGCCGACACAAATGGCTGTGAGGGGCAGATCTCACCCAGACCTGGGGTTTGGCTTAAGGGATGGATTAAGGTCACCTTGGCTATAAAGTGGTATGAAAAGGACAGGGGTGTCAGGCACTGTGGTGCATACCTGTAATCCCAGCAGCTTAGGACGTTGAGGCAAGAAGGATCACAAGTACAAAGTCAGCCTCAGCAACTTAGTGAGGCCCCGAGCACCTTAGCCAAACTCTGTCTCAAAATAATAAAATAAAAATGGGCTGGGCATGTGACTCATTGGTTAAGTGCCCCTGGGTTTGATCCCCAGTACCAAAAAAGGGGAGGGGTGGCAACAATGACACTAGAATGACAAACTTATTCCTATTTCTCTTCAAACACAGGTAATCCATTAGCATTTGAAAGCATAGAGATAATTGCTGGAACACTTTACCCACTAAAAGATGAAATAAGCTACTACTGGGTTTCATCCTTAGCACTGCCAAAGAAGGAGTAGTTTTATCCTTAGGGTTGGATAATGCAAAATGACTGAATGAGACTCACCCAAGAAGTATACGAAAGAAGAAACTGTTGGTGCACAACTCTAGTTCCAGCTACATCATGATATGAACAACTCGTGAGGGACGCTGAGACCTCTGCTGCCCACTGGTCTTTGTAGGCAGCCCCATTCTTTCTACCATGGAAGTGACAAGAAATTCACAATGGATATAGGTTTAGTAAGCTTAAAGATGTGTAAACATTTGTATTCATTACTTACAGATAGTGTAGCAAGCATTAGATCTCAGAAAATTTAATGAAAATTATGACAACTAGAAAGAAGAAGAGTAGGCAGGCCACATCCCTGGAGCCAGCAGTAAGAACGGAGGAGAGATGGGGGCAAGCCTAGCTTGACCCTTTAAGAAGACTAGCATCCAGACTTCTCAAAGAGGTTGACTCTTTCTGTTGGTGTTTTTCTTGCAGACAACAGAGTTCATTCCAGATGATATAAAGAAAAAGGTGATTATTAAAGGACATACAGAGTTCTCCAATCACTGTGTGATAAGAAAAGACAGGCTTGAACAAAACTACTGGACAGCTTCCAGAGAAGAGGCATGTCGAAGGGTTTGGTAATCACAAGTACTGAGTCAGGAGCCTGCCTTCTGCAGCCCCCAGCCCCAGAATCACACTGCCTCTGTCCTACTCAAATAGTCACCACCTCTTGCTCTTCTCCTCCTTCCAAATTCCACGCAAATATGTCCACTAGGGGAATGGAGGTCAGACGCGCCCAAGAAACCCATCACGGCCTCCAGTTTTCCCAGCCAGCTTACTGCGATAACAGTCCTGAAGAAACAGGTCTCTGGTGATGATCTGTAGGATCCGCCAAACTGATCCTGTTACTACGCTTGTGGGTCTCCAAGCTGAAGTCAAGGTTACCAGGGTATTTGCTTACCATAAAGTAATATGTTTGTTCTTGGGAAATTACAATCCAGATTTCATCTTTAGCACATAAATCAGCCTCCCAATGGAATTCTTATTTCAGGCAAAGGCCATCAGGAAAATTGTCACTGGAAGAAAACAGGAAGGCATGACCAGGAACTGCCCTTCCTAAATTTTCTGGGGGTGAGCTAGAATAATGAGAGGTACAGAAAAACCTCTCAAGTTCATAAAACAAAAGCTCTGCAAAATATTTAAAGCATAACCAAAGGCTTGATCTCAGGGGAAGGATTTTCTAAGTGGGGGTTCTGAGTATTTAGTAATGAAGCCACCTAACTGGGAAGATTCCTTGTAAGTGCCTTAAAATGTGCATGGACTATCCCAGGATTGCACATGAGAAGAAAGCCTAGTGTCAGGAGAGCAATAAGAAACTGAACTAATGCATTTTGTTCTTATTCTAGATTCAGGAGTTTGGCTTCTACTCTGACTGAGCTACTCTTCAACAATGAAACCATCTCAGCACTGTGGAGACCCAGAGCTAACTGGTTATTTGACTTTCATTTCCCCCATCCCCCTTGTCCCTTGTTCACATTTTCCTGTGAAAAACAAGATGTAAGTAATAAATGAAGGGCTTTTCCTACATGGAGCTTGAAGGGCTATTTGTTTGCTTGCTTGTTTTGGTTCCATCAGCAAAGATACAAAGTCCGGTATTAATTCTCATGAAAATTCATAACAACTCTGGATATTGTTATCTGTAAAGAAAGAGTCACATGTGACCCTGAGTGGTTGCCCTAGCCTTTCCAATACAGTTGACCCTCTGCTAATCAGGCTTGTTAGTCATTAAACCAAAGTTACTGCAAAGTAATGTATTTGTTAATTGGAAATTAGAACCCCAACCCAAAGCTGAGTACATCTTTAAAATCATCAGGATCCGGATATAAATCAAGCCTCTGCTAGAAGCTGCTGTGAGTAACCATGAAATTCAAAATGACATCAACATCCTAGAAAAATCTTTGACCTACTTTTCATTAAGAATGATCAGAAGAGAGCTTATTTCCCATTTGAAAGGGTGAGTCCTCCTGCTAACACAAAGATTGCAGGAGCACAGCTGTGATTTGGAAATGAGGAAAATCTACTGCACATTATGATAATCTCTCCCTGGAGTTTGGTCTGTCTAAAAAACTCAAGGAACATGAGCCAGATCGCTGTTGTAGCTGGGTTTTCAAAATCCGGTTAGAACACTTTGCATTGTTTCTCCTAATGTGACTGCTTCATTTTGAAAAAGCACCAGGACTTGAACACGAACCAAGAATGAAGCAATCAGGCCCCAGAAGCCATATACCATTGCTGCTGTCCCTTCTGGGGCCTGTGCACACCTTTTCTGCATTACAGGAAGTATAATTCACATTGAGTTAAAGCATCACAAGAACAGCCGGATGATTCCCTTCTTTGCCACCAGAAGCCCTCTGTGTTTCCCTTGTGTTGCAACAACCTCTTTCCATGGAGGCAGTAAAGGTGCAGCAGGGCTGGCTCTGTCCTAATTGAGCTGAGAAAGGCTCTGGCTGGGGACAGCGTGGCTTCCCTCCCCAGACCTCTCCTTTGTGTTTTCACTGCATCGGCGTTGCCCTCTGTGTCTTGCCTCTCCAGTTCCTTTGGATCTCCACACTACTGACCACCTGCTCAGGCTTTGTGGCCACCTGCATTGCTTTCTCTTTGACATCTACTTCCTCCTAATACCAAATTGCTAGACTCTTTCCAGAAACCTTTATTCTGAGCCCTGCTGTCAATTTATACTCATTTGTTCACCTGTTTCCAAGCCCTACGGTCCTACTTTGATGATACATTTTCTGTTCTCTTTCCAACTTGCACCTGAGTGTTCCACCACCATGCCAACCCTCCAGCCCCACTAGGCTGGCACACCCCGGCCTTGGCCTCTCGATGTGAATTAAAATCCTTACCTGCCTTCAATATTCCTCCAAATGACTGTTCATTCAGCTTAACACCTACATTTTCCATTGATTTAAAGATATAATCATACCTTAAAAAGAGCTTACCCTACTCTGCACTGAACACCTGGTGATGAATATAAGTAAAATCAAATATAGCTCTGAGCTGGATGTTCACCTCATCCACACATGCCATTAGCTTTTGATAGGTAGGATGCAGCTCTAAGATTACTGTGTTTTAAGGATTTAATGATTCAGGGAACTGATACCACTTCAGGTGCCTTTTCCTTGTTTACGCTCCTGTCAAAACAAAAATAAATAAATAAATAAAAGTGTTTACAGACTGTTGCCTTCTCCTTTTATGTTGTTGGTCCATCCAGCTGTATGAGCAACTGGGAAGTGTAAAGCATCTGGGCAGCCAACACACAGCTTCTCTGACTGTGAAAGAAATATAAAAGTGGCATCGGTGGACAGCTTGCAGGCTGCTCCACAACTGGCTCACTGGTTGATACTAAACAAGTTAGGAATTCTCACTTCCTTATATGCCTTTTCCAGGGTTACAAATTAGAATGCCCCGTGTATGAATTCATCTTACTCTGTGTGCAATGAATGAGATTTTGAAATTTTTTGTATGTCTCCTCCTCCTCCTCCTCCTCCACCTCCTCCTATTCCTCTTACTGCATTTGCTAATGGCATTTGGAGATTCTATGTGGCTCCACATTTTCTACTCCACTGGCTTTTGAAACCAGTGTAACTTCATGGGGTCCAACAGGCAATAAAGATTTTTTAAAACCTTCCATTCCACTTTTAGACATAAGAAGGCAACTCACAAAATGACAGCTCAGGTTAATTGCAAGGAGTGACGATTCCATTCAATATCCAAAGCTCCTCCATATCTTGGCAGCATCCTAGCATTTCAAAGTTCATCGTCTACATATGGTCTTTAGCCTATTTTATCCTTGATTCTAAAAATAAAGATTTTTGTAAAGAAAATTGTGGGACTTGGGAGGCCTTCTTAGTCCATCTCCAACTATCCCCAGTGATTTATATCCCTAGTGTTTTATGGCAGCTCTTGTGCTAACTCAGCTGTACACATATTGGAACATGCTAAGGATTAAGAAATCAGGTTGGCAGCAGTCTGTAGCACCACACAGTATTTACTGCCAGGAAGCTTATATCAAATGTGCCAATGATAAAGAGCCAACACATCTATCATAACAAACAACTCCTGGAAGAGAGATGGGCAAGGCGCATGGAGCAGAAGCTGAGACATTGCCAATATTTTCAATATCTCTCTATGGCAAACAATGCTCTTACACCAATAGCAAAAGAATAATATTGATGGTTAGGTAGAAACAGCAGCAGTGTTCAGAACTAAGGAAGGAAGAAACTGCTAGAGCAAAGTGATCTCATGATTCTTCAGTAAAGACCCCAAGCATCCGTCTGTTATAGAGTCTAATCATTTAGTACAGAAAGTCTGCAGCCATCCCCAGAGCATTTTGTAAAATCTGTTCATGAATCCCCAAGAAGCCCGTCCTGAAATGACTCTGTTTTGGAGATACACAGCATTCTTGCCTCCAGAAAGTTTCAGAAGCAACTCTATAATGTCAAGAATATTTAATTTTCACAAGCAGCTCCTAGGACATGAGCAACTTATCTGTGATCAGGACAACTCTACCAACTCACTTCAAGGTCCCTGGAACTTTCCCATGACCCTAAGACCAGGTTGGATGGGATCTGAAGCCAAGAATGAAACTAGATTTTCTTCTGGCCCAATGGAATAACAGTTCAGAGACAGATCTCATGAATTTAGGAAAGCAAGCTAGCATGACATTTCTTAAACATTCATGTTTACAATAAGATTCATGCCTATTATGACAAAAGCCAAGCAAAGAAATATTGTTGGTTTCTTTATGTTATGGTTTGAATGTGAGGTATCCCCCAAATTCTCGTGTGTGACAATGCGGTAAGATTGAGGTGAAATGATTGGATAATGAGAGCCTTAATGCAATGAGCAAGTTGATTCCCTGCTAGAGATTAACTGGTAATCATGGGCTGGTAGGGTGTGGCTGCAAGCGGTGGGTCGTTGGGGGCAGACTTTAGGGTGTCTATTTTGTATCTGGTGAGTGACGTTTCACTCTCTACTTCTTGGAGCCATACCTTGACCTACTTCCGTCTGCTGCATTCTTTCTCCATGATGTTCAGCCTCACCTTGAGCCCTGAGGAATGAAGCCAGCTGCCTATAGACCAAGACCTCTGAAACCGTTAGCCCCAAACAAACTTTGTAATACTTTTACACCTTCAAAATGATCAAAGTAATTTCTCCATGTGACTATGGGCAAGAAAATTTGCCTGAATACTCTGAGCCAGACAAGGAAACCTCTGGTTGGCCAGACAATGTACCATTCTCTACTGTGAGAAAGGCTAGTCTTTAAAGTATGCACTCTAACAAATAGCATGACCAAGAGAATTGCCAGTTCCAGATTGAAATGTGTGTCTTCTAAGATGTGGGCGATCGTACCTACCTCTGCTCTTCCTCATTAGTTTCTCTCTTTTCTGAGTGGCCTGGGTACTCCACTACTTTCCCTGGAGAGGGTCGTAGGGCACTTGACTGTCTGTTCCTTGCTATCCAGGATACCAAAATTGCAGCTGTTTTTAAAGTTGGGTTCTGAATACGGCATGTGATTCACG